>JANBXA010000726.1:17702500-17850000 GCA_030556225.1 Cricetiscus sungorus
AACTCTCTCTCTCTCTCTCTCTCTCTCTCTCTCTCTCTCTCTCTCTCTCTCTCTCTCTCTCTCTCTCCTTCCTCTCTCTCTCTCTCTCTCTCTCTCTCTCTGTTTGTGCGTGCGTGCGTGCGTGTGTGCGTGCGTGTGTGTGTGTGTGTGTGTGTGTGTGTGTGTGTGTGTGTGTGTGTAAAGGGGTGGTATAGGCACTGTTAGGCCTGCTTAAATTTTATATGAGTACTGGAAATCTGAACTCTGATCTTAACACTCATATTGCAAGCATTTTATGCCCTGAGCCATCTCTAGGGCCCTGTACTTTGTTCTTCTTCATTCCCCTCAGCCAATGTGCTCTCTAGTACCCTGGCCTCTGTTGTCTAATCCAGTTCCTCCAGACAAATAGTCTGACCTTCTGCTAGTTTCCATTACCCTGTACATCCCCTTCCATCCTCAGTTAAGATCGCTTCCTCCTTTCTCTTATTTCTGTTTATACTACAATGACCTATGTTCACACAAATAGCTATACATTGAAAACATGATGACTAACTTATCCACCATCATAGAGCCCTCTCATCTAATAGCTGGTGGAAACAGAAGCAGACACCCACAGCTAAATACTGAGCTGAACTGGAATCCAGATGCAGAGAGGGAGGACAAGAGCAGGCTACAGAAACCCACAGAGACAGCTGACCTGAACAAGGAGGAGCTAACAGGCCACCAGACTGATAGCTGGGAATCCAGCATGGGACTGACTCAGACCCCCCTGAACATGGGTCTCAGTTAGAAGGCCTGGGCAGTCTAAGGGACCTCTGACAGTGGAACCAAGATGTATCCCTGTTGCACAAAAGGACTTTGGGAGCACATTCCCCGTGGAGGGATACTCCCTTAACCTAGAGGCAGGAGGGAGGGCCTAGTCCCTACTCCAAATGACTTGACAGATTTAGACAATCCCTCCTGGAATGCATCATCCTACATGGGGAGTGGGGAGGGTGGGATGGGAGGGTGGTCTGGGGCCATGGGAGGGAGGGAGAAAAGGAGGGAGGGGAACTGGGATCCACATGTAAAATAAGAAAAAATAGTGCACATAAAAATATATATAAAAGACTGAATAAAGTAAAATCTAAATTTTACATATTAGGGACAACATGGCATTTCTATTTTGAGTATGGCTTATTTCACTTAACACAATAATTTCTAGTGCCATCCATTTTCCTGTAAATGTTATGATCATTTTTCTTTATGGCTGAATATAACTCAATTGTGTACATGTACAACATGTTCTTTATTCATTCATCTGTTGATGGACACCTAGGCTGGTTCCAATTCCTGGCCCTTGTGAACAGTGAAGTAATAGACATAGATGTGAAGGGCCTGTGTGGTGTGCTGACATAGAGGTACTATTCCCAGAAGACTTGTGTGCTGCTGCAATTTTCACCTCCATACTGATTTCCATAGTGGCTATACCAGTTTACATTCCCACTGGTACTAAGTACAATGTCCTTGTTCCTTGGGTCTTTGGTAGTATTCGGCCTCTTTTTTTTTTTTTTTTTTTTTTTTTTTTTTTTGATGATAGACGTTCTGATTGTGATGAAATTGATTCTCAAAGGAATTTAAATTTGCTTTTACTGATGGTTAAAGATATTGAATATTTTCCACATTTTTAAAAATTTAAACGTGAAACAAGCTTGTTTTACATGTCAAACCCAGTTCCTGCCCCCTCCTGTTCTCCCCTGCCCCCATAATCCCCATCCCATCCATTTTCTGCTCCCCAGGGAGAGTGAGGCCTTCCATGGGGAGTCTTCAAAGTCTATCATATCATTTGGAGCAGGGCCTAGGCCCTTCCTCATGTGTCTAAGCTGAGGGTATATCCCTCCATTGGGAATGGGCTCCCAAAGTCCATTAGTATAGTAGGGCTAAATACTGATCCACTACCAGAGGCCCCATACACTGCCCAGTCCTCCCAACTAACACCTACATTCAGGGGGTCTGGGTTGATCCTATGCTGTTAAGGTATCAGACGAGTCCATGAGCTCCCCTCCCCCTTATTTAGGTCATCTGTTTCTGTGGGTTTCCCCAGCCTGGTCTTGACCCTCATCACTTTTCCCTCTCTCCAACTGGATTCCGGGAGTTCAGTTCAGTGTTTAGCTGTGGGTGTCTGCTTCTACTCCCCTCAGCTACTAGATGAAGGCTCTAGGATGGCATATAAGGTAGTAATCAATCTCATTATTGGGGAAGGGCATTTAAGGTAACCTCTCCACTATTGCTCAGACTGTTAGCTGGGGTTATCCTTGCAGATCTCTGGATGTTTCCCTAGTGCCAGATTTCTCTTTAAACCTATAATGGCTCCCTCTATTATGGTATCTCTTTTCTTGTTCTTTTCTATTCTTTCCCCTGACTCAATCTTCCTGCTCCCTCATGTTCTCCTTTCCCCTCCTCTTCTCCCCTTCTCTTTCTCCTAACTCCTTCTCTCCCCAAACCCCCCAACCTGCTCCCAATTTGCTCAGCCCTTGGGTATCTTCTGCCTCTGCCTAGTGAGATAGCTCTGATTTTTAAATGTAAGTTGTCATAGCTAAAATCTTTCCCCTTAAACTTGTTTTTTTTCTATTCAAAGAGGTCTGATAGTTTACATTCTCATTTTTGTTTTAGTCTAGGCATTTTTTAAACATCCTCATTAATTTTTTTCAAAGACCCATCACTCAAGAGTGTAGTGGTCATTCTCTACATGCCCATGTAGTTTCTATGGATTTTTTTTTTTAGTTTGAATGTTTTTATCCCAATTCAAAGCTCATGCTGAAATTTAATCCCAAAACAATAGTGTTGGGAGGAGGAGCCAAATGTTTAAGTCTTGAATGCTCAACTACCCTACTATTTTGCTGCAATAGTATTTCTTACCTACATCATTTCGCATGTGGATATACTTGCCTGGTCTAAAAGAATTGTTCCATCAAAGGGTCTGTAGATCTATAATGGTGGCATAAATTGCCAAATAGGTCTAAAATGTCTGATCATGTTAGTCTTCCAACACCCTTGTCACTGAAGCACATTGCTAAACATTTTGTTCCTTGAAAATCTGACACATTAAAAGAAAGAAAGTACCTCAGGTACTTTTGAGCCACATCTTTCTCACTATGGAGTGATGTCAAACATCTTTTGTCATGTTTCAAGTACATGTATATTTTTGTTAGGTGGTGAATGTTTTGAAGATACCCGCAGATCACTTGTAAAGATGGAATATAGAAAACTGAGATGAAGCTTTTTAAGACAAGTCTTCACAATCTCTGGATAGCAACAGGGCTCAATGTATTAGACAAGTTCATATTTAACTGGCACAAAGAGAGGTCAAGGTAAAGAGTGTTCTGTTTCTATGGGGGGTGGAGAAGAGAAATGTTTTTCCTGACAAACATAGGTTGTCTTATTTAGGATTTAGGTACAAAAGTCAAGATTAACTTGACAACAGCCACTAAATTTTAAAAAGTCATGAAGTTACTTCTGTCATCAATATTAAAGTTCCTTCCCTCAAATTGCTCACATCTAGGAGGAAAATAGATATAATAAAGATGCTATTCCATAGCATAACAAACTATTCAAAATTAAAATTGAAATGAAACCTCATGAATTCTACATTATAATACTAGTTTGCTTTTATATCCAAACCAGACAAAATATCACAAAGATAAATCGTTATAGGCCAACATCTCTTACTAAGTATTGGTGCACAATTTTTGTTGATCTGCGTATTCAACACAAACTTTAACATAATACCAGTCACGTATTTTATATGTTGGCTATTTGATTTTAAAACTTAGATGGTGTTGCTAAGGATCCAGAATAACAAAAAACTCTTATATCCGTGTTTTAAATATGCTTTGAAGTGAAGAAATGGTAGTTCTCCATATATGTTTCAGAATTAGGTAATCAATTTCTAATGTGAACTAACAAATAGAAAGCCCAATTCCAGCAACAGGATATATCTTTTGGAGTTGTTAGCCACTGAGTCTTATATATCCCCAAACTTGACAATGATTCCCTATTGCTAAGATCCCACATATTTGAGTCATAGAATGTGATGAAAACAAGCTAGTACCAACATGAAAATTTCATCCCTACTGACAAGCCTTCACAGTCTGGAAAGTGTTACACAAGGTACTGGGGAGAAAAAACAAAGCAAAAACAAACAAACAAAACAACCATACGTGAATCCTATAAGTTGTAATAACAACTGGCCTAGCAACACACACAAGCATGCAAGAGTGGCACTAATATCATGGGAGTAACCAACTACTTTCTAATAGATTTGAGTCCAGCTCCACAAGATGAATCCCATACCTTGCACCATTATTGGGCCAAGAATCTATGGCTAGATAGATAAATAAGCTCTAGGGGAGAACCGACTACTTTGTGATGCTACATGAACACAGAATATTGCAAACTCTCAATGATTTGTCATTATAGTCATAGATCCGTGCATCTCTCAGTTCTCATCTGTAAAGGCTCTATTTTCAGTAGTGATTAACAGAGTGACCCACAACTTGCCACAGTGCAGCGGATAAAGACTGCAGAGTGCTTATCCTGAAAGGGAACACATACATTATGCACCCACAAACATTTGTGAAAGAGGTGGCAGAAAAAGTGTAAGAGTCAGAGACAGTGAACGGCTACAGACAGCAGTTTTGACAACATGCACTAAATTTAGGCAAGCCCAAGTCAGTCCAAAGACCATCATGGAGAGGGAATTGGACATACAATTCCACACATAGCCATGGGAGACCGTCAACTTCTGGGAGAGAGAGTGTGTCACTCCTATCAGTCAAATATGTGCCAGTGGAAAACCATACATCAAAGATTATTTGGGTATCATACTTAATTGGACTTGAAGGTCTTAAAAAGAAGGCCACAAAGTTAAGTGGGTAGGGAAGGTTGGTGTATCTAGGAAGAGTTGTGAGAAGGGGGCAAATGTGATCAATACACATTGCACAAAACTCAAAACTATTGAAGAGAACTAATGAAATAAATAACGAAAATTGTCATATCAAATTGAGAAAAATAAATGTCAAAGAATAATATTTTCTGTTTCTAAAACTTAGTAAAATCTGTAATAGTCAAGATAATATTTCATCAATTTTAGATTGTGGAAGATTATTTATAGCAAATTGTTATGGTTGTAAATAATTAATATTTGTTAAATATTCATTTATTTTATCTATTCTGTACTCTGAAAATAATGTTCAATTTGAAACAAACTAACCTTGTTTGAATGTCTTAATATTGCCATTTATTTTAATATGCTTAATTTATTCATATTTAATATTCTTATATTCTCGGCTTTTCAGTGTTCTTTGTAAACAGAGTTGTTACGGCATGTTGTTCCCGCCAGCCTCCTGGTCCTGCCGCCATTGTCCTGCAACCACGTGTGCCCCAAATAACACTCTGAGACTCTGTATTTGATACAATCCTGTTGGCCAATTACCATTATTGTTTATGGGCTAGCTCTGCCTTAATTATTAACCCATTTCTATTTATCTAAGTATTTCCACATGGTCGTCTTATCGGGGAGCCGCAGCAAGCATCCTGCTTCTTCCCTGGGCTATATCTCGACTCCGCCTTCTACTTCCTCTTTCTTCCTCCTAGTCTCCTAGCCCCGCCTATCTAGTTTTCTATTGACCACAGTGCTTTATTAACCAGTATGAGAAACATATATACAGAATAACATCTCCCATCATCTCCTCTTTTCTGTCTAAAGTAAAAGAAGGGGTTTAACCTTAACATAGCAAAATATACCATATAACAGTTATCAAATAAGAATCACAGTTAACAATATTTAGTCCATAAACATTTTGTAAGACTTAAAGAAAATATCATCTATTCTATCTTTGTGAGTCTAAAGTCCTATATGTAACTTATCTTTAAACCTAACTAAGGAAAACTATAACCATAACTATCTGTCTTCAACTCCTTCAAAGACCACAGAAGGTTAATATATAAAGTCTAGAAATGACAGAGACAACTCACTGCCTGGTCAGTCACCCGAAGTTCTTCTGTAATGTTCCATCTTCAGCCCATAGGCCATAGTGTGTCTCCTAATAAGAGCTTAAGAAATGTTTTAGAAACAAAGGAACAGAGACTAGCAAGACTTCTTGGTAGCAGCGAATGTTCTAGACACCGGGACATACCTCAATGTTGAAAAAACCTTTGTCATTATGGAATTTACATTCCAACCGTATATTAAAATGTAAAAATGACATTATCTCATCTAAACATGACAGCATATTAGAAAGGGATACGTTTGAGTGAAAATAAATAAGAAGGAACTGGAAGTGTAGATCCATTTGTAGAGTGCTAGCCCAACATGTAGCCCTGGGTTCAGTCCGCAGAATTGCATAAACAAAACATAGTGGTATGTTCCGGTTACTCAAGAAGTGGAAGCAAGAGGACCATCAATTCAAAGATAACCTCAGCTAGATAGCAAGCTTGAGCCTAGTCCACGTTACACAAGACTCCATCTCAGGAAAAATACGTATAGATAAGAGTGGAAGTCATAGTATTTGGAAGGGCTGTGTTGCAATGTTTCGTAGAGTGGCCTCGTCGAGGAAGCAGCATTTGAGTAATTTTCTAGACAAATGGAGCAATGATGTTACTACGTCATTGGGAGGACCAAATAATGGAGGGGGTGACTTTAAAGACATTGGCTCTACTCTGAGAAAGGGAATCTGTGGAAGGATTGGTTCTTGTAGCAGCCCCAGTAAAGAACTACTGAATTGACTAGGGCTTGGGGTAGAAGAAGTTCACAAGCATCAAGAGTAGTAAGAAAAGCATAATAGTTACCTAGCAACATGAAAATGGTGGGTTTCTGGATTCATAGCAGTGGGGATAGTATGAAGGGTCCACTTTTGGACACACACACACACACACACACACACACACACACACACAAGTATATATACACAACAAATATAAGACTTTCAATGTCTCAAGATAGATTGGATTGCATGACAGGTGAGAAATAGAAGACAAGTCCACCTGTAAGGGTTTGGACTAAGCAACTGAAATTCCAGTTCCCCTTGACTGAGGTTTATTGTGAGGACAAGGGGGCAATCAATGGTCAGCACTGGACATGCTGAATCTCAGTTATTTGAACACACACAAGGAAAACTGGAATAAGTTTGAATGTAGTGTTGAGAGGAGCAATACAGCTAGAGATGTCAGTTTAGTAGACTATAATGCATATAACTGTATGTAAAGTTATGAGAGTGAGTGCAGATTTATTGAAATCCTAATGAGTTTACACAAACTAGAGTATAATCATATGCAAGCAGGAAGTTTGGAAAGTAGGCAGGGTCAGAATTTTAGAAAACAGACCTTATGAGCGTGAGGAAATGGTTTAATGAGTATTTAAAATGTTTGGCAAATAACCACGAAAACTTGAGTTCACATCCATTAAAAGCTGGGCACAGAAGAACACATTTGTAATCCCAGCTCTAGGGTGGTAGGGCTGGCATACATTAATGCCTGGAGTTCATTGGCTAGGCAGTCTAGCTCAATTGAACAATTGCAGGCTCAATAAGAGACCCTGCTTCAAAACATAAGATGGAGAGCAATTGAGAAAGACACTGGACATCAGCCTCTGGCCTCCACACACATGTGCATGCATGAATGCATTTAGTTTTTTCAAGGCATGGTTGAAGCCAAAAGAAAGAAGTAGGTTTTCAACAGAAGAAACTTTCTTCATGAAAGTATAAAGGAAAGATTGGAGACATCCAAACCATTTAGGAGGCTATTACAAAGTTTAAGATGTCACAGAAGTGTTTCTGAACATTATATATTATATATAATATATATTATAGTTAATGTATACATATATATATATTAGCACAATACAATGGGACAGGATTAAGAAATAAGAAAGAGAATTTGCAAGACTTAATAGTTTTTGATTATGGAAACTGAGGATGAAGGCAGACTTGAAGGTGGTCTCCTAAGTTCTATTTTCAATGCATAGGAGGGAACATAAAATGTGGTGGTGGAAACTGAACAATAAAAGAAAAAGCTAAATATATGAATATAGACTGAGTAACCCTTATATGAAATACCTACAACCAGAAGTATTTCAGGCTTCTGACTGTTTTTGGACCTTGGGGTATTTATACAGACACAATGAGACATCTGCAAGACACAATCCAACTCAACGGGAAATTAATTTGTTTCATATACACCTTCTTCATCATGCCTGAAGGGATTTTATAGTTTTAGTGTCCCTGCATTTTGGCTACAACTCTAGCAAGGGACCAGGCATGGAATTTTCCATTTGTGCTATGTTGACACTGAAAAAGTTTGGCTTGTGACCATTTCAGATTTTCAATATGTTCAACTTGTGTCAAGTTTGAGGTGTCCTTGGGTTCAGCAATCACACATAGTTCTAAGTGCAGTCAGTCCTCTTCACTTCATTCATGTCCACTGGTTAATCCACACGAGCACTATGATTGGTGTGAACATTGTACTACTGTGTATAAGGTAATTAGATGGTTAGTTTCCACAGTCTTCATAACTGACACCAATGTAGTCTATAATTCCTTAAACTATGGCAGTCTCCCTACTCTGAACAGCAGCGATCCAACTTTCTTCACATCAATATCGTTATAGCTGTAAGCAAATACGCTGTGGCTTTGTTACAAAATCTAGGAAATGCATTGCTTTTATTCTTCTAAGAGCTTTGAAAAACTAAAGTTGATATTTTAATTCAATCTTCTGCTGACACCTAGTGCCAGAATTCTGCATATTCTGCTAACTGCCCCACAAAAAGGGTGTGTGGGGAGGTAATCCGGATTTTCAAGTTACCTTCCATTTGAAACTAAAACAATGTTCTATTTTATTGAACAGTCCTATCTGGGTCTGGCTATATGGCTGAGGGGATAAAGGCACTAACTTGCCTGGCAAGCCTAATGACTCAAAGTCCATCACCTAATGTGGTGGAGAACATCTGTACTCCCAGAATTCTTAAAGCACAGTGGAAGGCACAGACAGTAGGATGTCAAAAGCATATTTGGTCAGCTAGCCTGGAATACACAGCACAGCACCAAAAGCAAGAAAGATGTTACATCTAAAATAAGATGTAGAGAAAACCAATACATGGATGTTGTCCTCACCATAAGTCCAGTGGTATGTATGCACCTACTCTCACAACACACACACACACACACACACACACACACACACACACACACCATTTTAAAACAACAGACATACTACCATGCCTTTACTTTTCTAACATCCCCCCTCACATTAAATACCAGCCAGTAAAAGCAATTAGACATTCACATTTTTGAATGCCCAAGAATTCAAACTTCAGGTAATTTCTATTCTTAGTTTGGTTATCTGCTATAGGCATTCTTCAGAGTTCATGGAGTCCTACATCACAATTACACATACAAGTTTTGAAGCAGTTAATGTTAAAGTCTCCTTGGAAGTAATGTTGGCTGGGTTTAGAGTCCATAATATTTCCATAACCACACTTCTCAACAATTGAGGCCCACTCAAATTCATAGTAAGTGTTCATACTAAACAACAAAAATTTAGCCTGACACATAATTACTATAAATATTTATTTACAAGGGAGAATGAATGTGTGGATGAGGAGGGGCAGAACAACTCCTAAAGAATGATGAGGCTTGATCTGTGAATACATTGTTGAAATGGAGTTTGAAGTATTTGTAGCAATTAAATCATGTTGTCAGTAGAAACATTCAAGAGGATTATATTTGTGCTTGGTAATGTTATAGTCATAGAGCCAAAGAGAGAAATTAATACTCTAAGGTTTACACAAAATGAGTGTACCAGCCCTTTAATATACCTTAACCCTGGTACTGTTTTCTTATCTCTAAACTTGAGATAATGATAATATTACTTGCCTTGTGATGTTGTTGGAAGGACTGAAATGTTACACAAAACTATAGACACATGGATAGTATCCAAAGAACACCCATTTGTAATAACAATATTGAAAATAGTGAAGCATGCCCCTGCCTCTACCTATGCAGTCAAATGCTATCCCAGGAGCTACAGGAGGAGACACTTTGCTAGAAAACCTCCAGAGAACTTTGGAAGGTAATTGTGACTACCCCCAGCATCTCAGCACAAGGTGACACGGACCCAAGGTCAAGTGTCCTGTGGTAGGTCATGGTTTTATGTTCCCTGAGGAGATTTGAAATTATTCCAAAGAACTAACCTTATTCAAGGTTAGAGAAAAGGGATAACAAAATACAAATTAGTTCACACTGTTTCACTGGCACTTAGCTCCATTGAAACAGAACCAGCTGGTGTGGAGTGAGGTGGTGAATAAATACAGTGTAGGCTCTAGGTTCTAACTGAACTGAGTTGCAATTCAAGACCTACCCAGACAGGCTGTGCAACTTGGTACAAGCAAACTTCTCTGAGCATTCACTCCTTGCTTCATAAAATTGGGGTGTAGAACTTGTAGGTGTTTTTGTTTTTGTTTTGTTTTGTTTGTTGTTTGTTTTGATTTGGTTTTTATCCTTTGGTATTTGGGGGCCCAAATGAATACATGGAGACTTATTTTTACTTAAGAGTTCCCCAGACTTAGATTGTCTTGTTTCTAGCGAGCTTTTCTTAAATTATCCCATCTACTTTTTGCCTAGCAGCCTTGCCTATCCCTCTCCTGGCTAGCTATTGACCACTCAGCTCTTTATTATACCATCAGGTGTTTTAGACGGGCAAAGTAACACAGCTTCACAGAGTTAAACAAATGTAACATAAAAGATTGCAGCACATCATGGCATCATTAAACAAATATTCTATAGCATAAATGAATGTAACACATTACAATAATATTCCACAACAACAACTCTTATAAGGGAATTGCAAGAATTGAATGAAATGCATATAAATCACTTTGCTGAATGCCTAGTATTTAATTTGTAATCAATAGATTATTTCATATTATTTTAAATCATGCTACTTGCTGCCACATCTAATTTGGCCTTTATATTCGAAATATCCCCAAGTGTCAAATAAATTGTAATAATCATTTTTGAGGTTGTGTATTTTGTATGTGTGTGTGGAGCATGAACATACATGTGAATGTTCATACACCCATGTATGTAAAAGAAGGCCACAGGAAGACATTGGGTGTCCTGCTCTATCCCCTTTCACTTTATTGTCCAGAAATAGGGTCTCTCACTAAACATGGAATAGGCTGGTGGCCAGAAAGTCCCAGTATCTTTCTGTCTCTCCCCAACCAGTCCTGATGTATGAATGAGTATAGATGTACACACACAGCTACAACAAGCCTGGTGCTTGGGATTTGAATTCCGATTTGAACAGCAAGTGCTGTTATGCATAGAATCAGCTCCTCATGCCCTGAATTATAAAGATCTGGGAGTATGTCTTTAGTTTTCTAATGCTCAAATCTGCCCATTATTACCATGTGTTAAAGCACCTACCAAATTCCAGATATTTAGGGAATGAGGATATTATTTGACCTTTACACCTATAGAAATGGAAGCTCAGAGAAGAAAAGTAATCTCTTCTCAAGTAACGCCATCAAATATTAAACCTTGGCCAGTGCTGTAGCCCATCAACCTATACTTAATATAATGTATTCCCTGACCTTTGAAAAGATGTCTTTCATGACTTTCTACAGTATCCACAGGAAGGGTCAAAACCTTAATATACAAGGCTACTTTTTTTGTTTGTCTGTAGCTCCTTTTACCCCCCTGGCTCTCCTTACTAGTAGTCCCACAACTTTCTCAAAAAAACTCCTCTAGAGCTCTCTGATCATATCCCCATCATAGTACTTACCAGTTTACTCTGTAAATGTCGATTTCATCACCTGTCTCCCTAACAATGCTAACAAAATGCTCAACCCAAGATAGGGATTCATCAGATACATGTATGAAAACTAACAAATTAATGAACTAGGGAGGGCCCAGATATAAAGATCTATCATATTCTAGAAAAAAATTAAATTAGTCTAAATTGTGTTAGGTAATCTGTGTTTAAGGGTACTATGGCAGTTTGAATGTAATTGGCCTCCATACTCTCATAGGGATTGGCACTATTAGGAGGCATGAATTTGTTGGAGTAGGTATGACCATGATAGAGGAAGTGTGTCACTGTAGTGGCGGGCTTTGAGGTTTCCTATGCTTAGGATACTGCCTAGAGTCTCAGTCCATTTCCTGTTACCTGCAAGATGGAGCACGCTGGGCTGCAGCTCTGCATCTACCTGCATCCTGCCATGTTTGCCACCATGATGGTAATGGACGGAACCTCCGAAACTGTAAGTGAGCCACCACAATTATAAAGTGTTTCCTTCGTAAGAGTTGCCATGGTTATAGTGCCTCTTCACAGCAATAAAACCCTAAGACAGGTATATACCCTGAGTTTTAAGAAATTAATTTTCCAACTGTCACTTGGAAAACAAAGTCTGTGTCAATATAAGAATGTTTGCCTGAACAGGCTTGGATTGTGGATTATGTATTAGTCAGTCCCTCTTATGAAATCCCAGGGAGTGGGTGAAGAACTCCAGGTGGGCAGGGTTGAACGGGATTAAACAGCAATTGGAAAGAAGACTTACTTAGGTAACCATCAGGAACTATTTTTAGGGCTTTGTACAAACATGATATTAAAGCAAGAAATGTTTATCAAAGAATGGAATTATCTTGTGTGTGTGATCAGTACTGTGGGGTGCATAACCATTAAAATTATTTACCACAGAAACAATTTGTGAACTGATGGTCAAATATTAATGGTGATTTTCTGTTACTAACATGACCGCACATTTAACTTATCTTTTGCAGAGTATTAATCCTTATAATGAAAAAAAGATAAGGAAAAAAAATGTTCTGCATATCTGAGAAAACTGATGAGGAAGCCCAGGAGGCAGAAATCAAAAGGGAAGATTCTGGGATTGGAGAAGCTAGCAGGAGCTGCTGAGATATTTGGACAGTACAGCCATTTTGGAGATCATTATGGGGGTTCCTCAGGAAAATGGGAATCAGTCTACCACAGAACCCAGCAATCCCACTCTTAGGCATATACCTAAATGATCCACATCCATGCAACAAAGACATCTATTCAACTATGTTCATAGCAGCATTATTTGTAATAGCAAGAACCTGGAAACAACCTAGATGCCCCACAACTGAAGAATGGATAAAGAAGATGTGGCACATTTACACAATGTGGGGGTGGGGGTGGGTGGGGGTGGGGTGGGGGTGGGGACAAAAACAAAACAGAATCTTGAAATTCTCAGGCAAATGAATGGAACTTGGAGAAACCATCCTAAGTGAGGTAACCCATTCACAAAAAGAGGAACACGTTATGTACTCACCCATATGAATTTTAGACATAGAGCAAAGGATCACCAGCCTACAGAGAAGCTAGGATACAGTGTATGTCCTAAGAGAGACATACATTGTCCCCCTAAGATGGGGAAAGGGACAAGATCTGAGCAAATTGGGGAGGGGGGCAGTGAGTGGAGAGGGAGTTAGGAGAATGAGAAGAGGAGAAGAGGTGGAGAGAGAAGAACATGAGGGAGCAGGAAGATTGAGTCAAGGGAAGAATAGAAAAGAACAAGAAAAGAGGTACCATAATAGAGGGAGCCATTATAGGTTTAAAGAGAAATCTGGCACTAGGAAAATGTCCAGAGATCTAAAAGGATGACCCCAACTAACAATAGTGGAGAAGCTACGTTAAATGCCCTTCCCCGATAATGAGATTGATGACTACCTCATAAGCCATTCTAGAGCCTTCATCCCATAGCTGATGGTAGCAGAAGCAGAGATGCATAGCTAAGTACTGAACTGAACTCCTGGAATCCAGTTGCAGAGACGGAGGAGTGATGAGTAAAAGGGTCAAGTCCAGGCTGCAGAAACCCACAGAGACAGCTGGCTTGACCAAGGGGAAGCTCATGGACCCTAGACTGATAGTTAGAAAACCAGCATAGGACCAACCCAGGCCTCCTATGTGGGTATCAGTTAGGAGGCCTGGGCAGTCTAAGGGGCCTCTGACAGTGGAACCAGGATGTATCCCTGGTGCACAAAAGGACTTTGGAAGCACATTCCCCATGGAGGGATACTCCCTTAGCCTAGAGACACGAGGGAGGCCTAGGCCCTATGCCAAATGACTTGACAGATTTTGATGATCCCTCCTGGAAGGCCTCACCCTCCCTGGGGAGTGGTTAGGGAATGGAAGAGGGTGTTGGGTGACATGGGAGGGAGAGGAAACTGGGATCGATAAGTAAAATAAGAAAAAATAAAAAAATTAATTTAAAAAAGATCTTTGAAGAGTTTGGGTGCTGCAGTGTGGGAGGGAGGCTCCCGAAGCACTGAAATGAAGGGAGACTCCCTTCAGAACACGGCCCTAGGTGAACACTGAGGACATAACTCAGCAATTTGAGGTCAAAAAGACGGAAGTCCCCGGGACATGGCTTTTCCTCAAGACCTCAAAGTATGTTATTTTTCACAGTTAAAGGCCCTAAGGACTGCAAGTGACAGAGGTATGGACTTGAAAGGGAGGCAGGAGAGTTAATAGAAGTGAGTCACTTGTGGCTTAAGCAGACTGTCAAAGAGTTGAAACATTTGCCAGGACGATGTACAAACTGAAAATATTTACCCATGATTTCCATGTTCAATATACAATTTATACTCTTTCTTCATTCCATGGTAATAACAAATGGGTGTACTCTTTAGAACGAGACCTGTGCAGTACATTGGACAGGAGATGAGTAAAACAAAAGTCCGAACCTCAAGGGTGTTGGTTTTGAGGAATAAATGCATTGAGTAGGTTGTCTGTCTTGCTTATTCTATGGATTAGACTACTACACCTGGCTTTCTGACTCTGAAGCTCAAACTCCTAGAATACAATTCTGCACATTTCAATCCCATAGATACTCTAGCAAGTAACAATAGCCATAGAATGCTAAACTTAGTAATTCCTAGGATGAACTTACAAAGAAAGTGACATGGCTATACTTCACTGGTGAGGTTATAAACCAGATGATCTTTCTAAAGAGCAACTTAGCAATATTTCCCTAAAGAATTTTATGTGCAAGGACTCTTTGCTTCCATTATTAAACAAATAGAAAATTTCCCTAAAGATTAAGTAGGAATGATACGTGCATGAACCATTCAGTGCAAGGAACCGGAAGCAAAGATTGTCCTTCATTGGGACTTGACCCACAGACCCAATGTTGCAGG
Organism: Cricetiscus sungorus; assembly: GCA_030556225.1. Taxonomy (NCBI): domain Eukaryota; kingdom Metazoa; phylum Chordata; class Mammalia; order Rodentia; family Cricetidae; genus Cricetiscus; species Cricetiscus sungorus. The sequence goes on from JANBXA010000726.1 coordinate 17,717,695, forward strand.
ATCTCCACAACATAGAACAACAACAGGGTATCCAAGAAGAATTCCAGTGAGGGCCCAGCATCAATAGTGTAGCAGAAACCACCCTTGAACCAGACCAATGACTCTTTGCAAATAACACTTGCAAATAAAGATATATGTGAAAAGGAGGTTACCACCTGACTCACTTTGTCACACTGCAGATTCCATGATCAGATTTTTAATTCCCCCTTTTAATCTTCAGTTTTGTTTTATTGGGGGGGCACAGGGGCAAAAGGCAGATGCAAAGAGACAGGGAGATGAATGGTATCAAAATATGTGATATAAAAGATGCATAGAAGTAATAAAAAAAAATGATTGTCCCTCAGTAGGAAGGTAGTATATTTGATACAGCAATGGAGGGGAAAAGAAACTTAAAGGAAAAGGTAAACTTGTCTGCTCTGAAAAGGAAAAGAACTATCAAGATCTATTAAATGCAAAAAAAGAGCAAGGTGTGAAATAGTGTAAATACTCTTTTGCTTTAAAAAATTGTGTGTAAGAAGAGGACTGGCAGACAAACTGGCATGTAAATAATGTTTTACTCTGAAACAAAACACAAGAAACTTTTTAGCAGTATATGCCAGAGAATTAATTGTTTGTGTGTGTGTGTGTGTGTGTGTGTGTGTGTGTGTGTGTGTGTGTGTGTGTGTGTGTGACACCATTTGGACACATTAGGCTTTAAATATTTTTGTTTTCTTCCCTAACATTTCATTTTTTTACTTTGTATTTTTTTAGCAGGTTTTTGTTGTTGTTGTTGTTTTGTTTTGTTCTGTTTTGTTTTTGAGACAGGGTCTTGTGTGTTTGAAGCTGGATCCAAACTCAACTGTGTAGGTCAGAATGACCTGGAACTTGTGATGCTCTGGCTTCCACTTCCCAGGGGCTGGTATTTCAAGTATGTGCCACTATGCCTGGTTGTATGAGGTGCTGGTGATCCAGATCAGGGCTTCTGCATGGACGGCAATTTCTCTGCCACCTGAGCCACAACCCCAGCACCATCAAAGTTTTATACAAACGTCAAATGTACGTGTTGACGTTCCATAATGTTCAAGGGGACTGCACACTGTCTGTTACCTCTAATTCCAATGTCAAACTCTTATCTCCCTTTTAAAGGTGAGGAGCTCTAGGCTCAGAGCTGCAAAATCACTTAAGGTCGTACAGCTAGATGGCTGCAGAGCTCCAATGTGAATGTACCAGTGAGAACACCGCTCCTCAACTGCTAGTCCAACCCCTTATAAATTGTCTTTTCCCCTACTGAGAGTATGTCAGTGAACAACTGGGATCTTATCAGACAATTCACGAGAAATCCTTTTCTAAGCATAGAGCCATCCAGACAGGCAGGCAGAAGGTTGGAGTTTTGTTTAAATTGGACAGACTGGTCCCTAAATGGTTGGGAGATTGTTTTTTGAAGCAGTAATGATTAACAGCCCTATTTAGTTCCTCCTTTCAAAACATTACAAGCATTAGGGCCAGCAAGATGGCTCGGTGGGTAAGGGCATTTGCTGACAAGCCAGGCAACCTGAGTTTGATCTCAGGGATCCAAGTGGAAGAAGAGAACAAGTGCTCCTACGAGTTGTCCTCTATCCTCCACTCACACAATCACACATTCATATAATACAATAGTAATAATAAAATAATTAAAATAAAATAAAAATTAAATACAATAATTTCAGGGTTTTGGAATAAAATTATTTGGAAAATCAAAGTTCACTCATAATACTCTGAAGCTATAATTGATGGCTTTGTTTCCAAGCCAAAGGCTCTAGTACACTCATATTTTACAAAGAGAGGGCAACTATATATTTGTTCATGATTTTTCTCTTTTTGTCTTCCACAGGCCATCTTTTCATACCAACATATAAAAATGTACTCGTGCCTATAAACTACACAGTATTCCATTTCTAAACATAGGCAATTCTTAAAAATTACCTGAAATAACTCGGAATTGAAGTTCCTTCTGAGTCTAATTTCCTAATGTGTGGTATAACTGATGAGCAAACATCCTTCCTGACAAGATTTGAACGTCTCTTCAGGCTGGGTGGAACATTTGTCCTGTAGTGATGAGATTTGGGAGGGAGTCGATCGGTTCCTACTGCAAGGAGGAGCGTGTTTCTATATAAGCAAAAGCAGACATCTTTCTCCCCAATGAGTCCAAACCAGACACGTTAAAGTTGCCAACAGGTGAGATGGCCTCCCAAAGAAGGGTTTTGACAGTTTAGTGAAAGAGCACACAAGGCCTTGCTTTGATTGCTCATGGCTGGCTGGATCATGGCTCAGAAGAGGAATGTCCACACTCAGTTATAAGCAGGGCTCTTGGAGGGCTGTGGATTCCACCAGACAGTCTGGAGACATCCAGACTGGGAAACAGCAGCAGAGCTCCAAATGTGGCAACAGCAAGTGTGGAAGGAATGGTGACCTATGTATAGGGAGACTCAGACCTCACAGGCCAAAGCTCTTCCAGCAGAGGGCAGTGCCTTGGATGGCAGGCAGGACCCAGCCTAGCTGGAGACAGAGCTGGAGACTTCCCTGGAGAGGTTGCACCAGCTTGAGACAGAGGCGAAACTGAACTAAACTGTCCTTTGAGCACTGTAAGTCACCTTGGGGAATACTGACCAGGGACAATGGGACTTCACACATCTGTGATTCGCCTATTTTCTAATGCCTAACACTTAAGATTGGGTAATACTTCTCTTTATCCAGCTTGGACATTAGGGCTTGCAAATAGGGAAATGTGGAGTCACTTTAACTAGGCTGGCCAGCGATTCTCTCGGGTTTCTGAGTGTGCTTGAATAAAGAAGCAAGTGAAAAGCCCAAAATACTGCCCAGCCTTGCGGCCCCGTGGATCTGACACCAAGTTTACAAATAGAAAGTTAGCAGTAACAATTTTCTCTAAAAATAGAACTCAGTTTAACACAAGAGTTATTATTTGCTTTTGAATTTCAAGGCTACGAAAGATGGCTTTTAAAACAGTTTCGTCGTGGAATAGGCGGCCAGGCAATTTGTTAGACGCGCAGATGATAAAAAGATTAAATAAAATTATTCCACAGGCCTAAACATTTGCAATCAACTTTCTTGAATATTGGTTACCAGCTCCACTATGTTAACCAAAATGGAAAAGCCCACCATAAAGTCTACTTGTAATGCTGACCCTTTTGACTTTTTAAAAAGGGTTTTGTATTTGCTGAGGGAGGTGAGGCAGATAAGGCAAGTGATAAAACACAAAGTGGCATATAGGACTAAAACACCACCTGGAAAAAAAAAAAAACTAGAGCCCCAACCAACTCTGAGGGTCGTTGGCATCCATCGCTCAGGAAAAAATACGAAGTTGCAGAAACAGCAGCAACGAAAATCAACTTCCTCAATTGTTTTATTTCCCTAGCAACTTCCAGCCTAGGGATGTTTGGTGTTCTTTGGGCTGCTAGACTATTGGTCCTCACAAACAGCCGGTGAACGCCTAGAAGCCAAGGGGACAGTGGCGGTCCAGAGGTCGAGCAAAACCGGCCAGTCGCGGCCAGTGTGAAAGGCAGGGAGCCTTCGGTTTCACTGAAGCGCCCTTTCTCAAGGCCATTGCCCCGACCTGTAACCCTGCCAGGCAGCCTGGCTAGCTCAGCAGGGCGCGGCCCCAGCGCCACCCCGCTCGCCCCGAAGAAGAGGTGGGACTTTCCCCACCGGAAGTGAACGCGTCCAGTCTCGGGGAATTGGGGCACCTCAGCCAGTGTGTCAGGGAAACCCTTCCGGGTTTATGCTGGGGGTAGGGGGGGTGGGGTGGGGGGTGGGTGAAGAGAAAAAAAAAAAAAGAGGTGGGTTCGGCTGGAGTCCCCGCGGCCGCCGCGGCCGGTCGGCGCCCGCCGCTTTCCCGTCGTCCAGCATCCAGGCCGGGGCGGCCGGGTGGCCGTGGCCTTGGCTTGACAGAGCCTCCCGGGAGGCCGGGGGAGCGCGGGCGGCAGGGTAAGCGGCGGCGGCGGCCGGACGAGTCCTGACGAGCGCCCCTCTCCCCCCTCCCCGCCACAGGCCCGACGACCCCCGCGGGAAGCGGGGGCCCGGACACCCCGCCCCGGGGCAGTGAGCACAGCCGAGGCTTCGGGCCGAGCGGCGCCGGCAGGAAGCGGGGGTCCCCGGGCCCCTTTGTGTGGCGGGCGGAGCAGGGCCGGCGGGCAGTCCCCGGCCGCGAGGCCCCCGCCCCTCCCGCGTGGGGTGCTCCCCACCCCAGCTCCGCCGCTCGCGGCCGCTCACTCCTCCCCACGCCCCCCGGGCCGGCCTGAGGTTCCTATAGGAAGGGCATTGCCCTCCCATCCCCACCCACCCGACACTCGGCTCTTTCCCCTCCCCCGCCTGGAACTTCCTCCTCGTCCCCGGTTGGGCCCGCGGCTTCTCTGCACTCTCCTCCCCAGTTCGCACATTTCCGCCCACCTTCCGCCTCGCCTTGCCGCAGCGCAGCTAGCGGGGTGTTATTTTTCCCCCCCTTGGGTAGGAGTTGGTGAAGGTGAGACTCATGAGGGAATACAAGGTAGTGGTGTTAGGGAGTGGAGGGGTTGGCAAATCTGCCCTCACGGTGCAGTTTGTCACTGGGACTTTCATTGAGAAATATGACCCCACCATTGAAGATTTCTACCGCAAAGAGATCGAAGTGGACTCTTCCCCCTCAGTACTGGAAATTCTGGACACCGCAGGAACCGAGCAGTTTGCCTCCATGAGAGATCTGTACATCAAAAACGGCCAAGGGTTCATCCTGGTGTATAGTTTGGTTAATCAACAATCTTTTCAGGTAATCAAACCGAGTCTTGTAATTTCTTCGAAGGGGGTGTGGTAATCGTACATGTACTTTTGATTTGCCTGGGCTGTGCGTTAATAAGTGTGTTTGGCTTTTGAAAGTTTGGCTTGGCGTGGAAAGCACTGGATTATTTCTGTAGAGAGTGCTAAAGTAACAGGCATCGACAAATATTTTAAAGTTATTTTTACGGGAAAGAAAAGTGAAAACGAAGTAGGTCAGCTTAGTATATTTAGCCCTCGCTATAACCTGAAGTTGCTTATTCAATTCAACAAGTATCGATTAACGTGCTCAACAAAACATTTCATAGATAATCTCAAGTAAATGGAGCACGAAGAAAGAAATTGTTAAGTCCATTATCTCTTACACATAGATAAAAACCTGTGTGCCTGCTTTTCCTTCCTCCACTTCTCTGTTTGCTTCTAAGTTCCTCAACTGGAATCCTAAATCTCAGTGCTGCAAAATGAGTACAAGTCCTGTTTTCGTGGTTATTTTACTTGGGGGAACGCAGCCGCAAAGGAAGTTACTAGTCTAAAAGACTAGGACCTAGGACTCATAACCAACAGAAAGTAAGAATGACCCTCCTTTTCTCTCGTTGATCCAAATCGTTTCTGCCATCGTAGCCTATACTTACAGAAAATATGTGGGACTGGGAACGCTGAGCACGGGCAGATTTCTTATCCCAGTGGGGTAGCCAACCTGGATCTGGTCCAGTTGCTGGAGAAAATCCGTCCTGTCTTTTACTGGGAAACAGACTGAAGTTAACGTTATTTTAAGAGATGCAGTAATTGTGCTATTTATTCTTTGAAAATAAATGACCTTACATTGACCCGTTAATATTGACCACCATTGATTTAGGAAACGGATATTTTTTTTCCCCCTGCATTTAAAGGTATGCACTCAATGTTGCTTACTTAGGAAATCTTAAGTGATAGTTTCACATTCTTTAGGAGTTGAGGGTAAAGTGCCATATCGGGATTTTTTCCGGTAACCTTGTAACCACTTTAAGAACTGGTTTGTAAAGATAGTAAATTCTGGGGAAATGAATTCAAGTATGTTTTTGGTAGATCCAAATTCCAAACAAAAGTAGCCTACAATCATTTCACCCAGGAAGTACTAAGGCTACTTTCTATCTAGGGGATCCTCAGGAGATTTGTTTGCTATTAGCAGGCTCTCCTAAGGGTGGGAGTCTTTGCAAGGGTGTTTCCTAAGGTTTCCATTGAAGCCACTTCTGTTATAGACATAAATGTGGAATATGGAACTGTGGCATTAGTTCAACAGACTCGGATTCTTTTGAGGCGAAAGTTGGTATTCTAAACTTGTTCCATAAGGGAGCCCAAAAAAACAGCTGAACAATTCAGAGACCTGTGTGTGAGTATTCTGTTTACTGCAATCACTCAAATACATATTTATATGTAAGTTAACTCTTTTAAGTTACAAAACAAAAAAATGCAATGCCCAGCCTAAATCTATAATATTGTCTTATATCAATACAATTCTCTCCAAAAATTGATATTACTGGAAAGCAGCTAAGATTCTGTTCATTATGCGAAGAATCTGTAGGGAGGCAATGGGAGAAGAAATGCATGACTTCTCATCCAGAGTCCAGATGCATTGTCCTTCTTGGGACATAGTCACTGTCGCCACAGTTGTTTTACAGACCAATTGCAAATGAAATATTTATGTATATATCTGTTTTTAAAACTGGATTTCTAAGCATTATAAAATGTTTTTTGGGGGGTTGCTTTTTGGGTGTTTTTTTTTTTGTTATTCCTTCGTAAAACACTTTCTCTTAAGTCCTCTTGCTAAATGACTAGGAGTTACATAGATGCTGCAATCTTGTGCTGGGTTAACAGGTGTTACAAGGAACGATGACAATTAGGCAGGTTTAGGGAGCTGGCCAAACGTGTGTGTACAAATGGATTAATCATATTTGGGGACTTGATTCTTTAATTGAAATAGACAGAGGGTGGGGGCAGTGGTTAGATGATTTTTAAGGTCAGTGTGTAACTTGTATTTTATGTTCCTGATGCAAAAAGCACAGCTAGTTAGTGCCTGTGGAGATTATCTAATTCTCACTTCTGTGGGGGGAAAATGACATTGTTGTCTTTATGTCAGTGTGTGGTTTTAGGTTATATAATCACCAAGGAATGATTTTTATGATACTGTAACTCGTCTGCCGTGGAATGCAAACATATAATTTTGTTCTTTTCCTTTGTGATTGCTTGAATAGGATATCAAGCCAATGAGAGATCAGATTGTGAGAGTGAAGAGATATGAAAAAGTTCCACTAATCCTAGTAGGAAACAAAGTGGACCTGGAACCAGAAAGAGAGGTTATGTCTTCAGAAGGCAGAGCTCTGGCTCAAGAATGGGGCTGTCCTTTCATGGAAACATCAGCAAAAAGTAAATCAATGGTGGATGAACTTTTTGCTGAGATCGTCAGGCAAATGAACTATTCATCCCTGCCCGAGAAGCAAGATCAGTGTTGTACAACTTGTGTTGTCCAGTAAAAAAAGGAAACCTCAATCATGGCCATACCGAGCAGGTTAGTTGTTGGTGCAATTGTATGGGCTAGCTGGCCTTTTGGTTTTGATCAAGTATAAAACAAACAACTGGTTAATAGTAATAATCCATACATTTGACACCACCTTACATTTATGTATTTTTAAAATAACATTTTTTTCCTCAGCATAAAACCATCATCATTCAATGCAGAAAACCTTTTAAAACTGCAGATAAGCAGAACAAAGGTAAGAAGTTGTGTGTATTGCCATTGATGCAACTTAATTTTTTAAGGAGTGGCTTCCTAGTTTTCCTTCTTTCTCAGCCCTACTCGATAGCATTTGGAGGGGAGGGAATGATTCATCCCATGGTACATCTTTCCCCTGTTCTGCAGTCTTAGTGTCCAAGATGCACAGCAGAACATTCAAACATACTATCACAAGATGATTAATAATTTCTGATGTTGTTAATACTTGTATATTCTGGGCAAGAGAGCCACTATAATTGAAACCACCAATTTTCTAATCACTCAAGTACTTGATTTAACAGAATGATTATTTAATCAAGTTCATCTGTCCCTTGCACTTGTAAGACTTAAGTGACCTCTGGTAATAACAAATTGCACAGCCACAAAGTACCTTCACTTCCGAATACCTGATGAAATGAAAATCTGATTAATTCATCTGTGGTGTTTCAGAAGGAACCGTCCTGTGCACCCGAGGCATTCTACTTAGCTTAATAAATAATGCAGCTAAGAACAATAAGAAACCTTCACAGCTTATGTTAAATGATAGTAGGGTTTTAAAGAACTTTTCAGAAAATAAGGTTGTTATCCAAAACTTTATCGAGTATTTAAAGATGAGATGGTTGTATATGTGTGTTGATTTTTCAGATGGATTGTAATCGGGCAAATAATCTCACTGAGAGTAGCACTTAAATAATCATATAAACCACCAATACTGTAGAATACTAAGAAAACCACAGTAAATGCCAGACTAGAAAGACAGTATCAGGAATGCAACTGACCCTTCTGAGCCAGGGCTGACCTCCAGTCTAGGAAGCAGCTTTGCAAATGGCACCAGGCATATCAGATGCAGACATGATTCCTAACCAAAGGTCTGCCTTTATTTGTGCTGCCTAAAGAAAGGACTCATGGTCCCTAATTTATGTCTTTAGACAAGGACCTTGTCAGGTAGCATCATCTTTGAAAATGAAGGATGACAACAGTGCTTTGTTCAAAATGCTTTCACTCATCAGCCTTTAACCATCCAAAAACATTGATGAAAACTCATTTATTATGTCTAGCTAAATCTGTGATTTTACAAACTCGGTGTTGGGAGCATAGTATAGCTTATGTATCACTGATAGTGTCATCCATCCAGTGTAGTTTTTGAGGTGGGAACAGGCAGATATGTAGATGATTGAGTCCCACATTCTTGATTCTATAATCTGTCTTTTGAATTGTAAACCAGCTTCAGGTTTGAACAAGTTCTGCATGCTGATAGCATCTTTGCCATTAAGTTCTACTTTTCTCACACTTTTAAACATAAGACTTTAGATTGGATGCACTTTTACAATCTTTATACCAAAGTAAACAAATTTAATTGGATACCAAATCCCATAAAATATTTCTTCTTGCTATTAATGTAGGAAAGGAGTGTAAAAGCAAAATTAGTCTCATATACATATAGGATCAGTTGTTACCCCTGTTGGAAATTGGATCATTCCTACAGATATCATTAAATTTTTTATTGTAAATCATGTCTGAGTTTGTTTCACTTTATGTGCTCTCATGAATTTAGTTTTCCCACTACTTACAGGGATATGTACATAGGAGAGATTGACTATATCAAACCTACTATGTACCAAGCCAACTATGCTCATGTTTCTTGTGGAGTGACATATCAAACTCAGATGTTATTAATACCAGTAATTACACATTTTTATTAAATGACTTTGTAATGATGTGTAGCTTTCTGCTTGATTTTTTTTTTTTTTTGTTCTTATAAGCAGTGCATGGCTGAAGGGGTGAAATAAAACCTTAATCAGCTGGATTTCTGAAGGTTCCTTTAAAACTCTGTACTATATGCAGGGTTTTTTTCTAACACCAAATCAGATAGAACTGAGAGGTATGTAGGTCTGTAACCCGAGAACAGTGGAGGTTGTGGTTGGCCTTCCTCACTGTTACCTGAACAAGTATGTGATGGATTGTGAGTCCCTGTGAGTCATGAAGCCCTGAAGGCTGGCAGTTCCAGATCTAGATTGATGATCAAACTTCGACTAGTAAAGGTGACTTGAGAAGTGTTTGTCCTTCATCTTAGAAAAATAGTTTGTATGAAGTTAGAAGTAATAGTACTTAAGACAGACGACCATAGTTGCTGCTGTGTTTAGCTGAGGAGGGGGATTTATTAGGGCTCTGAGAATGGTTCCTGATAATCCCTCATTTCTTTCCTAACACCCTTTAATTTGGGTCACCGATCTGTTGCCCAACACCTGCTTCACAGCCAGGCTCCCATGATTGTTTCTTCCCCTTTTTCCCTCTCACTGGCAGACACTTTATTGTAAATTAGGAAGTGTGGCAGATTCTTTAGACCCAGCCAGCCGGCATCCTGATTGCCTTACTGACCCGCAGTGGTTTCTAGCGAGCACTTTGTAGAACTGTTTCACCAGGCAGCCACAGTTTGATAAAAGCCTAGGTCAGTGTTGGAGCACTTGTTGTAGTCCCTAAGACAGTGACTCCTCCATCTGGTGGCTTTTATTTCAGTTTACAGTGTGCCGTTTGGACATAATGGTATTGAGACGGATGCCTGTTTTGTTAATAACGTACTATAAAAGAAGAAAAGGAGCATTGAGAGGAAGGTGAAAGCAGAAAGGCTGGGTACTCTGGGCTTTTGTTTTTGAGGGCTGTCCTATGTGTAGGGGCATCAAAATGTTGAACCGTATCCCCAGCAGTTATCCAGTAGCTTTCATATTATGCTCAAACCCTCCACTTTTGACAAAACGTATTATCTCTGGAAATTGCAAAATATCCCCGTGGGTGTGGGGATAGAAGGACCCGTGGCTAAGAACCAGTGAGCTTAAGTAGCTTGGGAACAGTAGCATTTGAGTTAGGCTTTGAAAAATGGATGTGGTACAGGGGATGGAAGGTAGAGTTTTTTTTTCTAAACATAAGGAATCTGAAGCAAGGCCATAATACTACTCTTAAATACTCTATCCATTTCCCAAAAAGAAGGGAGATGTGCATTAAATTATCCCTTATGTGTTACTTTGGACTAACCTTTTGGCAAATAGAGTGCTTTAAAATGACACTTGAAGCAATCTTATGTGTCAGTCCAGTACTGATGAATGTTACAGAGGAAAAATTAAAATAAAAGGAGGGAAATGTATTCTTTACTGTGGCCTGAAGGTCTGAAAGATTTTCTCCCATTTTCCTCAGCATGATATGGAATAGGTTCTCCCAAGTACAGTAAATGGTGCAGCACAGTACCAAACACCAGGAAGCAAAGTGAAAGAACAAAGATCATTATTTATGTCAGCCCCAGTTCATTATATATGTCAGCCTGAAGAAAAGGGAGATTCTTGATTCAAGGCTAGCACGTCATTTCACGTGGCAGCAGAATGCCTGCGATAGTAACAAAGGCTCCTGGGTGGCTAAACCATCTATGAATGGGATTTTATTCTAGCTGGGCTTAGCATTTCTTAAATGGAGTAGGATGGATTCAGATTTTCAGGGTTTTAAATATAAATGTAGACTGAGAACAGTTTCTTCATACCCTTTGCTTTTTTCACTAAATATGATAGCTTAGCAAATGTGAAAGGAAAATCCTCAAGATTAAATCACATGTACCTGAAAAGGCTGGCATTTTCATATCCAAGGTAAATATTCCTCGGATGAGGAGATGCTTAGGGTGGATCTCTGTTGCAGAAAGTGCAGTGCTGTCAGGTGCATCTTCTGTCCCATGCCCTATTGAGCATGCCACTTGAAGTAGAGAAACACTCCCTTCTTCATGGTGTGAGCCAAAGGAGAGGATTTGCATTGGGGAGCAAAGTATCAGGAGTGCCTACAGTAGACCTGGGGTACTAGGGATGCACAGAGCTGTTTTCCTTCCCTACCTCCCTTGATTATCCCCAGCCCTTCTCACCCCACAAGACTCTCAGTTTGACACTTCAGAGGAGATGGGTGCCTAATTACACATATGGTATTGGGGTGCCTGATTAGAAAGAGACTGTATACCTGTTACCTCTTTAATTACTTCCTCTCACCTCAACATTAGACTTTTATTGTAGAATGAAATGTACGTGAGCCACTAAGTTATACTCCATTACCTCCCTGACTTAGAATGAACCATCAGTAGAATTAACAAAAAATTGCATCATGGAGTTGGAGAATTGGCACCGAGTAAGCATTCTAGCCTTACTACTGGAACAATTCTCGTCATGGGATTATTTCTCAGTGGAGTTGTACAAATCAGAGGATAATGCAACTAAGAAAAATTGAAGTCCTGTCAGTTGTTGGAAAAATGTATCCAATCAAAACCGTTTGCACAAATTCCTTGGATTAGCTACAGTATTGGAAATAGTGCTTTCAGAAAGTACCATTTTCAGTCGTGGGGAACAGTACTTTACGTGGTCTGATTCAAAGTTAGCAATTGGAATTGTGTTGTTGGCCTCACACTATTACCAGTGGATGTGGTGACAGTATTTGAGATGTTGGAATGGAATTTATCATGTGAAAACATTTGACAATTTTAGGTCTAGGCAATAAGAACAATATCCAAGCCCTTCCCTTTGACCCTGGGTTTATCATACACACTCAGCACGTGTGCTTCCCTTCCAGCATGATTCCACCTCCTTTCAAGGCATATATGACATGGATTCACCTTTTGCTGTCTGTTTAATCAGAGGAAATGAATACTTTTAATGATTTGGCCTTCCTATTCCAGTGCCAATAAGCTTCATGTAAATTAGAGTAAAGAAATAAAACAAGATAGGTAGCAACAACAATAAAAAAATCTGCCTCTATCACGTATCAGTTCCATCAATATAACTAACATTTAGCTCAAATATGAAAATGTCAAGTAAAGATATAAAGAGAGATTGTTCCTTGCTTAAATCTTCAGCATTTCATTTCAAATGTCTGAAACTAGGGGAAAGAAAGAAAGAAAAAGTAACTGTGGTTGCGCATCTATGTTTGCCAAGATGATGAAAATTATGGTAGTCAATACTATTGTTCTTAAAAATGGAAAATCTATTAAGCTAAAAAAGACATTCATAAACTACTAGCCCCTCACAATCCCTTGTTACCATCCCAGGCATTCTGCTGCCTCGTGAAATGATGTGTTTTGTCCGGAATCACGTATCTCACTTTTTTTTTTTTCAGGCTGACATAAATCATGATCTTTGTTCTTTCAGGTCTGTGTTTGGTACATTTGTGTACCAGTTTACTTGGGAGATCCTTTCTCGTTTTCTGAGAAAGTATTTGAGCTATTGTTTACTTTTAGTCTTTTACTCTGATAATTGTAATAGAAAAAATACTAAATAAAAGTAAACACTTTAGTGAGCATTTGAGTAGAAGCTGTCAGAACTAACATTTGTTTGCTGGCCGGTAGTTTAAGTATTATGTTATGGCACGTGGGACAAGGAAAGCAACAAGTGTGTCTCAGGTGATAGTGAAAACATACTAATCTGACTGGGTGCCTTTAAACATTCTGAAGTGGTTTTCTTTTAAGTGAATGAGAGTGTTAATAAATGGAACAGTTGGTTGTCATTTAGAGCAAGGATATTTCCATTTTCCATCTTGAAAATTCCTAATAAGAGAGACACTGTCCTTTTGACTTAATGAAAGAAGTTGACACAGAATTTATTGCTGCAGGGGGTTACAATTTATTGCTCTCTTGAAAAGTGACACTTATTACTTTGTTTAAAGGTATGCTCAATGTTAATATTGTTGAATGTGACTCAGAATTTTTCTGTTTGGCTTGATTTCACTGGAGGTGTGCAGATAGACCAAATGTAACTCACGGTGTTTTGGGTGGAAAGTGATGGACATTTAGTTTAGTTTTTATTTCATGTAGAATGTGATTAGTAAGCTGTTTTGTGGTATGCATTTTATCACTTTGATGTTTGAGTATTAAACCATCACATTTTATATCTTAAATATGATGTTATAATCATATCTGAAAAATTCAAGCTCTTACATGTTTATTTTGCAAATTAGAATTTATAGTATACTGTTTTGAATTAATTAGGGGAAGTCTAATACTAATTAGTGAAAAGGCTGATATTGTATATAAATAATCAAATACTTTTTGGTTTAAAAGATATATAAGTTCTAATAGTTTGAAAAGTATGAATGTCCTTAGTGTAGATATTAAAGAACTGATGATCTGATCCTAGTGGTTTAAAAATCAATAACATGGTTGGGAAATAAAAGCAACTCCTAATGTTATGCACTCAGTTTATGGAGTGCCTTCACATACTGCCTTATATGACATACACAGCAACCCTGTGAGGATTTTTCTTGCTATTTTAATAAGGAAACTGAACTTTCTCCAATTTAATCCATATTCTAATCTAATATTTAGCTTTCCACATTTAAGTCTGACTTTCAAGTAGACAAAGTTTTTAAGATAGTTTTTAAAGAGAAAGAGTTTCCTAATATGTTTAGGTGGCAGATTTCAATAATGATGAGTGGGAAATTCTTTCAAAGTAATCATGTTTATGACACAGCTAATTAGAACACATTCTCTCAGGCTCTTTGAACACTAATAGAAGTATTGCTGTCAAATGAATTGAGAATTACACGTTTGTAGAATTTGCTAGAGCCTGTGGAGATCTTACACCACACATCACACCAACTTCACTTGGCTCTCTTTCATTGTTGCTTTTCTTTTGTTTCTGGCTGTATGATAACATTTTTTTTTACCTTCTACATTAAACAACAAACAAAATTTCATTCCTCTAGAAGCCGGTTGGTGACTCAGCCCAACTGAAGGACATACTGTTTGTCTGAGTGATTTTTTTTCCCCCAGTATTAAATGGAAGGTAGAAATGTGTCAGCTATAAGGATAGAAACTGAGGAGTCTCTATTACAGAAACTCTTGTGACTGGGAGGGTGTCCACAGAAAGAGAAGATCAGAATAGGGCACGTGACCTGCTGCATATCACTGTCAAGGTTTAAGTGTCTGCACTCAGAATCATACTGAATTCCCACAAATCCAAACTATGGAAGAAGTAGTGTAGTAACAGATTAAGTCATAATGAGCATTGACGTCTATCACCATTTCCAGTTATAATAGAAATAGATCGAGTTCAATGCAGAAGCACCATTTGCCCCCAACTCGAATATTGTAAGATCATTTTAATCAGTACAAATGTTTTCAGTATCACATACGTGTAAGTAGGAAGTGTCATGGTATCATAAGAACTAGTAACAGGGATACTGTGGGTGTATTCGATCTGGTCCAGCCTTACTACACATCTGCTTTTTGGTGACTCTTCTGGACCTGTTCAGAAAATTATTTTGTTACTTAAACTGGTGGAGACCACAGTGAAATTACACCCTAAGATCCCATACTAGTGACCTTCATCATGCCTGCATACATACATACATGTGGATCTGTTGTCAGGGTACTTTCTGGATATTCTACTGTGTAGCTTTAGGTTTTCATGAAATCTCTTTGATCTCACTTGCAGATAAAACTCAGAGGAAATTTGCACAGATGCTGCTTTGGAGAACTTTACAACCTGGGTTGCAGAACTGAGCCTTGGTAAACCTGTCTCTATCACAGCATGTTGCCATACATCTAATGAAGTGCATAAGGTCTTTGACCCTCAAGATCCAAGGACCTTAACAGTAATGCTTAGCACGTTTACCATACATTTAAAATCTGTTCTTTATCAATCCGTCCTTTTCTAGCTTTTTAAGTTCTTATTGATGGCTAATATGAAAGGATTAATTTTTAATATGTTGATTTCTTTAATCAGTTTCTCAACTTGTATTTATTACTCAAACTCAGTATTACCTACTCAATGCCTTTTAAAAGAAAGATATAATGGAGAAAAAATTGAGCCTTAAACAATGGTTACTTCTGTATATTACCTCGTACCAATGCTTCATCCTATTTGTAAAATCTTTCTCCTTTAAATGGTTGGTTAATACTTTGAGACTTTGTTTACGTGTGGCAGTGTTGTAAAAAGAAACTAAAGATCACATTTTACCTGTATGGATGAATTTCCCTTTTCTTCAAGTGCAGTTTGTGAAGTGTTTTGTAATTACCAATCTGAAAGTTACAGGTGATATTGGGAGTTGACTGTACAGCATTTACTTGAAGAGTTTATTCGATTCCATTAGGCCTTCACATGTGTTAATCTCATTTACAGCATTGAATTGAGGCAGTAACATTTTCCTTTCTGTGAAGTTCTAAACTTAGTTATGACCTATTTAGCAATGCCTTTGAAAAGGGATATTGTGTCCATGGTAAATTAATTGTATACCTAAACAGAGATAGCTCAGCTTTGCCTGGCAGGCTTGTCATTGACATCTGGTAGACTTCTGCACATGTAAAATTGAATTCAAATAAAACCATACACACTTTCTAGTTCTTAATATTTGTCTTTCTGAACAATAGTTTAAAGCAATATTTGTTAATGTTTTCTTGCACTATCACAACGGCTTTTTCGTTATTTTTCAAGAAGCATGTTCGTAGTAGAGACAAAAACCTGTTAGGAGGGAGAAGAGCGCCAAGTCTCCGGCTCTTTTTTCTTTTCATTTCTGCAAATGTGCTTTCTAATAGCCATTGCCTTCCATGTTGTTTACCTAATCAGCACATTTTGTCTGAATACTTGAACATTTTACCAGTAACACAGGTATAGAAACAGAAGAAAACTTACAATGAGTAATCTTTTGGTTCGGTTTTAACATCATGAGCAGTGCTTTTTCTAGCAGTGATTTTTCAGTTGTGTAACTTTGACAGTATTTTGTTCTTGGGTTTTTATTTGGTTTTATTTGTGTGCTTTTAATTTGCAGAAGTTAGTAACTGCAGCTCACCTACTGCGCCAAAGTTCTCCATTTTAGGAGCCCAGCTTTAGTCATTTGAACATGCTTCTAAGTAAAAGAAAACCAAAACTATACTTTTGATCTATAATAATAGCTCAATAACTTTGTCAAGAAAAGCTCTACTATATGCAGTGATGGTTTGTGGAAGGGTGTGGCAGTTTTAAATTTGTATTGTGTGTGGTGTTCAAATAAAGTGATATCTACATTCATGTGATTTATTGGTCAGCATGGCCACTGATTAATGAGTAGAAAATGATTAAGCTTTGATTTCCTTTTTTTAAATCGTGTTGCATTTGATTCCTGATCAGATTCCCTCATAGCGAGCTCTTGGTCTTCAATCTGGGATTGGATGGTAAGATTATAAGGGTAGAGGCAATTGAAACATTGTTCCTGATTTACAAACTGCTTGAAATGAATACTTTTAAGTTTGCACTTTAAAAACACACACTCATTTCAGAGTAGCTTAAGTGATGTGGCTCATTACTGGCTCCGTGAAATCCTAAAGGAATCAAATCATTCATGATGACTTCAGTTTTCTGCAGATTGATTTTTTTAGACAGGGTTTCTTTCCTATGGAGATTCTTTCCTACTTCCCCTTTTCACCTTCTGTCACCTCTATCTCTATCACAGTGTTCATTGTCATTGACCTCAGCAGCAAATTTCACGTGGATTCACTTAGGATCACAGGAATCAGGGGAAAAGTGACTTTAAAAGTGGTTTCTCCAGCACATTTTAAGAAAAGGGACCAAAAGTTATTTTAGCTTCCTCAATAGATTGCATGTTGCTTATTAGGGTAAGAAATGAATATTAAATGCAATATATGTCTTGTCTTTACTATGGCATCTGTTTAGGAGTTGTTCAAATCACTGCAGTAGGGCTCTGCAAATAAAATCATGTAACCTATTATCATGGGTCTAATGTACTGTAACTTTATCAATGAATGGTAAAATCTCGAATAACAAGTACAAACATTGAACAATTACCTATGAAGATTTGTAAAAGTTAAATTTTTCCAATAGATTTCATTCTTGTCATTTTGTAAGATGACCCTGCAGTCCACCTGTTTGTAACTTTTTTAATAAAATAGATATCTGTATTACTGAGACTTGTCTTCTCTTTAATTATTTAATTATTGATATATTGCTTATAACTTGCATTTTGTTATCAGAAAATCATTATCTACACTAGATATTAAACAAATTAAAACTGTATTCACTTGTTTCCTTAGTTTCTATTTTGACATTATAGGGAGAATATTAAAATATGTCCTAAATTATAATGCTTAATCAATTTGAATAACTCAGAAATGATAAATAATGAGTAGAAAGTACATAAACTTAGTCCATATGCAGAAAAGTGGTCCAAATACAAATTTGTTGGTTGAAAACTATCCATAGAATAATCATATCAGACAATATTATGCATATAATTAAGTTTTGATATATCAAATTAGGAACATTAAAACACATTAAGTTGTAGTTTTGCATTTGGGGTACCATTTGTTTTGTTTTATTTTGGCAATGCTTGGAATTGAACCCAGGGCCTTGTACACACTGAGCAAACTCAGCTGGATTGCTACATTGTCTTATCTGTTTGAAAATTTTGCCGGTCAGTTAATTCACTGTTGAGACCAGTATTTTTAACTTGAACTGTGTAGGTGTTTTAACCTTACTTTTTAAACTTAGATCAACTTTTTAAATTGGACAGGCCTGAGTAGATAGATGCACGTGAACTACATTTGGGAATTTGGAAGAAATTGGCATATGTGTGTTTCTGTATCACAACATAGAGGAAAGGTTTATTGTTTAGTACTGTTATTATTACTTGTTCATTACTGCCAATCACCAGACTTCTGTTGGGCTCCAGCATCCCATGTCTGCTGTGTTAGATGTGTACTCCAGTCTTCTAGGGTTTGTCCAACTTTCTTTGGCCAAAGGAATCGAATAAGATCCACATTTCTAACCCAGTGAGCGAAAGGAAGAGGATGAGGAGTACAAGAAGGAAAAGTAACCAGATGAGCCAGAACTAACATCAGGGATGAGAGGGGGAGTATATCCCAGATCACCTGTACCTCCTCCAGTGATCCTGGGAGGTCATTCTTATTTAGGAAGACGGTTCATCTAGTCTTTACATTGCTTCAGGATATAACATTAGGGTTGAGATTCAAAGCTGTAAGACTTACTTAGGGTTGAAGTAGGGGCAGTTTTTTTTGTTTTTGTTTTTTTTATGAAAAGTCATGGCTTAAGTGCATAAAGGAAAAATTAAATGACAACAAAACTGATTCTTTTGGACATGAATTCACCTTTGGGTAAAATCAAACTGGCCCTATTAAAATGAACATCTTGTAGGGTCTAGAGAGATGACTGGACAGGTAAAGGGTACTTATACCAGGGAAGTGTTTCGTTGCCAGCACCCACATCAGGTGACAGCAATGCTGTAACTCCAATCCCAGGAACTCCCGACCCTCTTCTGTTTCCTGTAGGTACCAGGTACACGTATATAGCCTGCATACATTCAGGCAAGCATTCTTCACAGACACTAGAGTTTTGAGGTTTTGTTTTTTTTATAGAAACCTTGAAGAAGCAAGATATTTTTTTCTTGAAGAAGAAATGGCAGTTTTAACTCAGTGTGACAGTCCACGTGCAATAAAGTGCTAGGGGTCCTATTTAATGTGTGTGTGTGATACTGCTAAGAGTTTATGTAAGACATAAGCTATTTTCATTATACCTGTTTTTTCATTGGAAAGGCAATGTCGTAAATCAGGGATTTGGCAGCCTTTGACTGCCAGACAGACTCCAGCCCCGTTAGTGCCAAAAAGAACTGAAGTTTGATTTACCAGCTGTACCCAGAATCCATCTCACAAATCAGCTTCATCCCCCCCCACACACACACCCCAGTACTTAAACTTACAGTATTAAGGGGAGAACCAGAAATGGCGCTGGTCCCAGTTGCATCCTTCTTCAGTAGAGAGCACTGCTTTCACAAGTTTCAGATACTTTTTAGCCTCCAGGTTACCCTATTCAGAAATGCTATGGTTTCCGCCTTTGTATTTTAATGTGAGCTCCTTCCTCGGAGTGTGAGCTCCAGGAAGTTTGATTAAGTCACCTGTTTCTTCTTGGTGCATATTTCTAGTTTGTTCCGAATATCCAATAAATGTTTCACGAAATAGGCACTCACGTAGGTGTTTGCCCTTTAGGACCCTACTACTATATTATTCCACATTATATAGCATATATCATTCTGCTAAATAAATAGACACAGTATCAAACTTCCCCCAAAATTTGTATCTCTCAGACCTCGTCAGATACATTTCTTTGTGTGGTGGCCAGTGGTTTACATTGAATCAACTGGTCAAAGTGCAGAGTGCTCAAACACAACTAGGACATTTCCACGGCAATTTCTCCCCGAAGCTGAGGGACCATCCCAAGAAGAGGGGGTGGGAAATGTTAAGAGCCAGAGTCTTCTGTACATGACAGAAGTGCTGCTGTCATTAAGTTACAGCAGCTGTGGCTGTGTGCACAAATTCAAGCCAGTCAACATTCAAATATGGAAGGGAAGGGAGATTACAAGCCACCCTGCCCAGAAGGAGCTATTGACAGTTCATGGCTTCTAGGGGAGAGAGACTCGGTTTTCTTTAAGTGTGTGGCTCTTGGTAAGTCAACCAATCCTCAGAGGTTGACCCCACACTCATGGTTATTTGGACAGCACGAATTGGAGTTGGTGGGTTATTTTTTGTTTGGTTGGTTTTCAAAAGGAGAGCAGGTTTGGTGCAGGGAAGTGGGTGTGAATCTGGAAGGTGTTAGAGGCGTGAATGGGGCATAAAGAGTAGAATGTGGTCAAAAGACATCGTATGAAATTCTCAAATTTTTCTTTTAAAACGTATAACCAGGAAATCATTTGCTGCCCATCCTTGGGGTTCCTTTCCTCTCTGCACCCAACTGCACTCAATTCTTATGTCGAGAAAAATGTTCACATAAAGATACCCAAACTGTCAAATGTTTCCCTTTTAATGAGGTAACAATTTCCACTTTGCCTCTAAGCTGTCAAATGATCTCCCACCTAAACTGCTAGAGTCAACTCCTCTGCCTTTCCTTTGTCCCTAACCCCATTTTCTCACAGTACTTGTCAGCTAGCTTGTGCCTCATTTAACTGAACTACTCACCCCGCCCCCGTCGCCCTTTTCTGTATGAATCACTTTAATGAGTGATGAAACTCTAAAACTCAGTTCCCAACTCCTTTCACAACGATGGTTTTTTGAAACAGTTTGCTGCTTGTCCTTCAAACTGGCTAAGATTATCCTGGGGATATCAGCATGTACTCCAATATTAGTGCTCTGTGTAGTCTGTCATATAAGCAGTCTCCCAGATGCTCCAGGAAGTCCTCCAGTAACTGGCTACTGAGGTTTTAGGTATTCCATACTCTGCAGTGAACACCATGGAATGTCCTAGTGTTTAAAACCTCTAGTTGAAAGCTCCAGCAGGCTACTTAAAATGTTTAAAAGTTGGGGTTGATGAGGTACAAGGCCGAGCCCATGGCACTCTTTCCGTGGGCAGGTGTAATTATATTATTATCTCAAAAATTTTAAAAAAAATTGAGCTTGAAACTGCAAATTCACTCTGCATGAAGGACTATT
Source organism: Cricetiscus sungorus (assembly GCA_030556225.1). Taxonomy (NCBI): domain Eukaryota; kingdom Metazoa; phylum Chordata; class Mammalia; order Rodentia; family Cricetidae; genus Cricetiscus; species Cricetiscus sungorus. The sequence continues at coordinate 17,738,670 of JANBXA010000726.1, forward strand.
AAGAAATATTAATGGAAACCTAGAACCAAAGGAATTCATGAGTGTGATGATTATGACTAAAATCATGTGGGCATTTGATGTTTTTAAAAAGCAAACAGATGTGAATTCCACAGTTGAGAAAGAAATGTCACTGATGGTTCGAACCCTTTATGGGAGAAGAGTATAGTGCCCTGTGGTTTCTCTTTTAGACATACTGGCTATCTTTAGAGGGAAAAAAATCCCCACTTTAAGTATAGAAATAGTGTTCCCTAAGACCACTCTAAGTGTGTTTTTAGTACTTTGCTTAGGTCCCAAAATGTACAGAAGTGAAGGGAAGGATATTTAAAATACATGCCGGGCTTTATATGCTAATTGTTGGCCAGTCTAGTCTAAACATGTGCTTGAGTCCCTCTGGTGACTGGCGCAGCTGTTCCTGAGCCATAGATCTTTAAAATCTCCAGCTGGGTAAAGATAGCAGTTACCTTGACCTAGGAATGGAAACCTGGCCCAGAAAAGTGGTTTGCTTTTTACAGTGAAAGGGACCTTTTTACAGTAAAAGAGCAATGTCTTCGTTTACTGTTCATTGAGATTCTAACATGTGCCAAATATGGTGCTGCAAGCTGAGTATAAATGATACAATACAATATGGCCTCGTGTTCTGATAGAGCTTGCATTCTAACCTGGGAGACAGGCTTCTGAACAACCACTACCAGGCAATGTCATGTGTATTCTACTGATAGCGGCATGAACCAGATGCCAGGGAGTCCAGGAAAAGGATTTCATCTCATTTTTGAGTCAAGGGAAGGTCAGAGGAACTTGCATTGTGAGTGGTTTCTTGCAGGCTGAGAGCAATTTACAAAACGGGCATTTCCAGTGGGCTTTGAAAGAAGGGTGTGAGCAAAGATGTCCTGGAAATCCCTGGTAGACTTGGGGTATGTACAACGAATGGGCTTTGAAAGAAGGGTGTGAGCAAAGATGTCCTGGAAATCCCTGGTAGACTTGGGGTATGTACAACGAACAGATAACCACTAAAGCACTCTGGCTTGAAAAGTGGGACAGAAGGATGGAACAGGAGGCTACAAGCTTCAACAGACCAGAATGCCACGCTCTTTCCTGGGACAGTCAGTTCTGGAAAAAGAGGCTACTATGATCCTGTAAGTGATGCAGAGCAAGCTTGACTGGACACCGTTAGCGAAGATGATAGCAATACACTAAAGTGGCCTTATGTGTCTATCACTTTTTTCCAGCTTAAATATCTTTTGTAACTCTGGAACCCATCTTACTAAGCAAGGGCTTTCACATTTCATCATGGCCCATCCCTCCCAGTTCATCTTCCATGCCTTCTCCCAGAACGTAAGCTGTGTTCACAATGAGAAAGCTGGGGCAGAGCAGTGCAAGGGCTCTGGACCTTAGCCCATTGGTCAGTGCTGTCTGCGTTCATGGTGGCTCTCCCTGCTCAGGTAAATCTCTTTGGTGTGTTTCCATGGTGATTTTAAATCCAGTAATGCAGCTGATACTTGCCATCCCAAGGTAGAAGTGGAAAGCTGTGGCTTTTAGTGTGGACATTGGCCCTAATTGTCTTTGTTTCTATGTAGGTTCCTCTGTTTGGTCTCTGCTTTTTATTGGAAAAGGTTGGGTCCAGTGTCTTGCCATGGAGTCTAGGTTTGCCATGAACCAAACATCCTTCCATCTTGGCTAGACCCATCCTAGCATTCAAGAAGTGAGCCACCTCGCACACTCCCTCACCTGCCAGAACCCCTGCTTTCACTCTTGATGTTGAAATCCTTACTGTGAGGCAACCAGACTAATCTTTTACAAAAATGTAAATACAACCCCAGCCTGATTTTCCCAGGTCAAAAGCTCCCTGGAGAGTACTGGCTTATCAGGATCAAATTTGGTTCAGGCTTCCTGGAAGGATTTGTCCCCTGCTGATTTGTCCTTTTTTGTTTTCTTTTGTTTTGTTTTCCACTCTTTACTCTTGATGACCCTTTCCCCCCATTAGCAAATGGCTTTGTAGACTCTTGAAAATGTGCTTTGTCCTGCAAGTCCTTTCCCTTATTACGTCTTACTTAGACACTGACTTTGCTTGCCTAACTGCCTCTGCATGGACTAGTAACTTCTTGGACAAAGCACAGAACTGAAATCAAGTAGCAGAGAGTGGTTGCATTTTTGTATAGGACTTTTGTACAGAACGAGGAAGCTCCTGGCTAGATAGGAGCAAGGGTATGTGTTGTCATTTTAACCTGGGGCCTGTTGAACCCTTGACAGGTGCAGAGGTTTATGATCCTCTCCAGGCACAAGCTCCTGTCTTCCATCCTTTCTTGGCATGACACTCTTAAAGCAGAGCCAGAGACTGTTTTCAGTCCAGTGAGATAGCTGTCAACCCCCCAGTTCACATCACTGCAAATCTGGTTGCATGGGGCAGTAAACACTAGTAGTTCCAGACAATTGGGAGGCTGACATAGCAAGAGCTTGAACCCAGGACACAGTCACTCTCTCAGACAATAACAGCAACTATGCAAATGCACATTCAATAGACAAAAGAAAGTCAGTGGTGCTAAATTTCTAGTCTCTCTGCTTTCTGGCTCTGTGCCTAGAGATGGAGACTGGACTAGGGCAAAATAGACATGTTTCTCTCAGTTGCCTTAAAGTGCAGTTGTAGCCCAAGTCAAGTGACACTATTAAAGGCATCCTCATTCCTGCAACCCATACAATGGAAGTGAGAGAATGTCTATTCTCCTTTCCTTTCTTCAACCCAAGCAAATCTCTGTGCTTTAATCTGTTCTGAGCAAATGAACCACTCTGCTATCTTTCCCTTTGGGTGTGTATGTCAAGGCAAAAGTACCTTTTACTGATAGAAGCAGAAGTAAAGACTTCACTGTCCTATGCAGGTTTTCTTGGGAGCATTAGAAACAAACACATCCATTCCCTTTGGCAAATAATTCTATTTCTGATCTGTTTCTTTATCTGTCACTATAAAAGATTACCAAGAGGCGTAATGGAATCTAAGCAGAGATCCCTCCCTTACCCCATTGATGACAGTCATTGAATTGTATGCAACCTTACTGTCTTACACAAGTATATTCATTCTGTCAGATATTGCTTCCAAATGGGTCTCATCAGGAGACCTGGTGATATATATTGTATATTTTTTGCTTTCAGGTTTTTTTCTTCAGTGCTGGAGATGGAACCTAGGGTCTTCTTCCTCTTATTAGGAAAGTGCCTTTCTACACTATTACAAACCCAGGCCAAAGCAGCTTTCTTTCATTCAAAGAGGAGGACTCATAGGAGTTGTGTGCATTCAGAGTGATGCACATGTGACATGAAAACAGAAGGAAGGATGACTTAGGGTAGGAAGGGGGCCAGTAAGGAGGGAGAAGGTGATAAGAACAAAGTGTAATAACATCTCTAAAAATGTCATGGTGAAACCATTAGTTTGTATACTACATTCTGATATTGGGTGAAAGCATATGGTGGCAAGCAGCAGCCATGGTAGCAAGTAGCAGGAACCCGAGAACTCACCTCTTCAAATGCAACAAGGAAGCAGAGAGGCCAAATTGGAAATGGCATGAGGCCTTTGTCCTCCAAGTCTGCCCTACTTAATCCAGCAAGCTGCATTATGTCCTTGTAAAATGCCACCAACTGGAGAACAATTGATCATGCTCGAGATGGGGGTTGGGAAGGCAATTCTCATTCAGACCACTACAGTGGGTGTTATTAGTAAAGGGTGGAAGCACGTGCATCCAAGGCAAGGCCCTTCCGTTGCAACAGATACCCTACTGTTGCAGTTCAGTAGCACTTTGGATCCTGGGGGCCTAAATTCTATAGTCCAACTAACATCCCAGAAAGCCCTTTCTGCCTATCAAAAGCAATGGGTATTCTTTTACTCGGGAGAAAAAAGAAATACAACTGTTCCTGCTATCCAAGGAACAGAATAAAAATTCTGTCTCTACATGCTGGACTTTCCCTTTGCTATGACATGTGAAGTGAAGCCATGCTTTGTTGGCCCTTGCCTCCTCTCTCAACTCACTGAGAGGAGGCTCCCATCGTTAACATCTCTCTGGATGGTTTGAGGGGGAATCTCATATGTGCTCATGAATAAATACTGACATTTTGCTTCCACATTGCTTTTGTGCTTTCTCTTTTTCCTATTCTTTGGGTCCAGCTTCTATCCTCTGAGGGCTGTTGTGTGATCTAAGCACAGCTATATTTTCTGGGCGTAGTTGACACTTTATATTGTATAATGAAGCATTTGGAGAGTACTGTGCTACGTCTACTGAGCCTCAGCTGCTTCTCCTGGCCACTACAATTCACACTGGAGGCCACAGCTTACTTCTATATTCCTGGTAATAGCTTTTTCTAGATACCACCAAAGTGGCTTGGTTATCACTAACTAACCTGAGTTTAGTTAGTGGAGCCTTGGAGCCAATTATGAAGGCTATACAAGGTACAAGACATGCTTAGCTGAAAAGATAAACTGAAATCCAGCCAGTGTTTCCCTGTCTTGCAGCATAGATGCAACATTGAATCCATCCTACAGGAGGTGATAACTACTTGATTCTTGTTAACCTACCTGAAAGGGCATTGCCCTGACTCAGCTTTGGAGATACCTAGGGCAGGTAGCATAGGTACCATTTAGATTAGCAACACTGTCAGTTTGGTATGAAGTCCAGAAATGGTCTGACCCTTGTAAGTTCATACCTCAATGAGGACTCCATCACATTAGTGACTGCAGTCTCCCTAGCCCCTCACTTAAAATCTGCAACAAAGCAGGGCTGTGTGTTTGTTGACTGAAAATGATGAATGAAATAGTGGAGGTTCAAGACAGGCATGTGTGTGCCATAACGATAACATGTTTATGCGAAACAAGTCTTTTCCTTTAACTACAATTTCTTTGGGACCCATAAGGCCAAGACACTGAACCCATGATACTATACCAAGAGAAAAATTCGAGTGAAAAGTAGTCCCTGTTCAGCAAGGCCTCTCTCTTCAAGTACTAACAAAAGTTTTTTTCCTGGGCCAAGTATGCACTGTGCCTCTTTCTTCCCTAGGATAAATGCTCTTCCAGGAGCTCCTGAAAATTTCAATACAAATACACTTCTGCCAGGCCTGCCTAACCTGTTTCCCAGCCATGCCTGGGCATGTGCGGATGCCAGCATTGACCCAGCTTCCTCTCTAGTAAAGACCCTCCCTCCTGCAACTACATACGCATACACAGCCACATTGAAAGCATTCCTAAGCAGAATTAGGCACACACATGCCTGTTCATGCAGAGGTAAAAGCCACCCACTTCTCCATTCACATACATGCCATCACACACATCTATAGAAACAAGCATGCATGTGCATGTTTACAGACACACCATGCACATGCCCAGAACACCTTTCTGACAGACTCATAATTTGATGTTGTCCTTTGTCAAGGAGTTTGATTTCACTGTTCAATCCTGGGCTTTGAACTCAACTCCACCAAACTAAATTGACACATAGAACCATGTGTAGGGCAGATGATAATCCGTCTCAGTTATCCTGGGAGAGCATGGATTGAAGCTTGGCTCTCTTCCTTCTGTCATAACCACCTTCTTCCCCAGCTAATACGTTCTTTCTCTGCTTTCTAGTTGAAGTTTCAGTCAGGAATTTGTGGTTAAACGTCAAGTATCTCACAGCCGAGGCAGACAGGCTCGTCCTAGCCTTGATAAATGAAACAACAAAGCAGAAGACAAGGGACAATGTATAATGAGCTTGCTAAAAGCCAGAAAGCATTGCTCCTCGGCTTCTGGGGGAGAACTGTTGAAAGGAGAACTGTTGAAAGCAATACCACTTAAATTAGGCCTTGAAGGGTGTGGGACGTGGCTATGTCAGGCCAGAAATAGTAAATTCCAGAAAGAAAAGAAGTTATCAGAAGCCCAGAGTTGGGGCAGATGAATACACACAGAAACTGTAGTATTTTAGATATTTGCAGCGAGGGGACTGCTGGCGTGGTAGGACCGTGGAAGGTCATATAACCCTGCTAAGCAGTTTGATCTTTCACTTTAGAAAACCCAGGAGGCAAAATAGGCATTCTGAACTTCCACGTATGATTGCAAACAAGAAGCTGCCTGTGTGAGGCAGTGAAGGAGCCAGAAAGTGAGGAGACAGATTTTGTCCCTAAGAGAAGGAAAGGAAGAGCTATGGAAATCCTCCCAGGAAGTAAACAGATATCGAACAAGAGGATTGGAGTGTGGAGAGCTGCTTCATGCAAAGTTCACTGATAGAGGGAATGGCCAACGCCAGGGAGGCCTGCCTGCTAGCGTTCGTGCACGAGCCCTGGCACCATGCCATGACAGAGTGGGTGGGGTGCATAGAGACAGAGAGAAATGATATTACAAGAGTATGTAGGGGGCAGGGGCAGTAAGAGACAAGACTGGAGTGGGGGGGGGAAGACCCAGGGTGGACATGACAAGGTATTGGGAAGCGCTGGGAGGCATTTGTGCAAGACAGACAGCTGGGATGGCACTGGCACTTTCCCATGATGGCTGTGACTGCAGTGTAAAAAAGATTGGGAGGGGAAGAAGAGAGGCAGGCCAGGAAGATGTTGCAATCATTGTGCAAGACATGCCGGAGGCCTGGCCTAGGTGGTGCCTGTGGAAATTGGTGCAAGAGATGTTGTACAGTGGATTCTGATGGCTTTGGATGGCAAACACATTATGAAAGGTTAAGAGTGTGCCAGTCAATCTCACTGAAGGCTAGTGTTTGCTTTTCTATCAGGTTTGATGGGATAGGGGTGCGGATGGGGGTATCATATTCCCTCAGAGAACAAGGATACTTGTTCCTTACTCATAGGAAGAAAACAGACTTTATGAGGAGACTGAGACTGAACGTTCATTAAGCTGATGTTTCTCCTAGTCCCCTCCAATGCTTACATCACTGCCTCCCCAGCAGAGTGCAGCTGCTGCCTGCTGAACAAGCTTTGAGCTCTGAAGGCCATGATGATAAACCTGCACACATATTTTCATTTGCTTTCTGTACAAAAGCCCTCTCCAGGCCTAGGAGAAACCAGCTATTCTCAATGGAAAAATGAAGTCTCAGCTGGGTCAGCTAATGACCTGGTCGTTTGATTCAGTCTGGGTCACTTCAAGTGCATGCTCTATCAACTGGATAAGTGGCTCTACAAGCTCAGCTGCACACTCTAATCATGTGGTGAGTGTTTACTCCTTTAAAACAGCTTGATTGAGATGGGACCCATACAAGTTTCCCATTTCAACTGTCTAATTTCAAGACCCTAGTACGGTCACAGATTTGTGCAACCATCATCACAATCCATGTCAGAGCATCCTATCACCTCCAAAAGGAATACTGAATAATCCTCACTATACTACCAACACCCCAGTCCCATCCAACTCTCAGCACTCACTCACTAGTTAAATTCCCGACTCCAAGAAATGAACAAGAAGCCAGAAGTCCTTTCAGTACCCCTTCACCAGCTATGCCATCTCTCCTGGTGACACATGCTTCTAGGAAAAGAAGGTTTGACTAGAATGTTCAAGGCTTGGAGCGCTTTTTATGATTTTCACAACCGGAAACCAAGATGACAAAATAGCAGGTTAGGTCATCAGTATGCTCCAAAGGGATTGCTTCCACACACTGTCACATTTCCTAGAATGATGCCATCAATATTTTCTTCACCAGAATCTGGACAGACTGCGTGTTATATATAGTTCCTTCTGCGAAGGCAAAGCTTGTAGAGAGGAAGTTATCAGGCAGAGGGAACCAGGTGGAGATGCAACTTGGGTTTTGGCAAAATGTGCAGGGAGGGAAAATTGGCAAGAAGACGCATTTGCTTCTCTCAGCCCCCTTGTGCCCTCAGGCAGTCCCTCCACTTTTCTGCATCGCTGGAGAGTGAGGTATGTCTGCTTCTGCTGGTGGGGGACATTGGGGGTGGAGACTGCGGGGTGGGGGCAGAGGGTTATGAGGGAGGTCAAAAAGACACATCCTGGATTTCATCATCCCACCCCAGGAGAACCCTCCCTGTTTGGCAAGACTCAGTGCCTAGAGGTTTACAGCTGAGGATCTTCAGAATATTGCCAGGAGTATGTTCACAACGAAAACACATTGAATCCATTGCTAATTATGAATTCTCCATCCACTTCATATTGCTTCCAGGCGTTTTCTCTGGCAACTGGTCTTAATAAGTTTTAAAAGAACTGCCACACCTTTGAAATTTTAGCCATTTCAATTTTCAGCATGTGCCATGTAGTTTAGATATGCACGAAATGAATTTGTATACAAACATTACAATTTTAACCTTGAAAACAAGTTGGAGATTATATTTTCTCTAGTTACATATGAGGAATCAATGGTGGCTAGATGGTTTGTCTAGACATGCACCACTGGTTTGTAGCAGAGAAAGCTCTAGAACTGGGGTCTTCTGAAGATATGCACTTTCTGAGGTTAATGTCTACAGTAGTCTGAAAAACATCTAGTTTTGTGATTAGATTTATTTTCAAATGTCTCCATTTATGACTATATGACTATTAACAAGGGCAAAGAGTAAAACAAATTAGTAAGCTTCAGAAACCTGTTGAGTTAAAGAAATGATTTGAAAGGGAAGTAATTGTAACTGTTGTTCATGAAACCCATTTTAAAAAATAATCTTTATTGTTAGAGAAGTTCTTACATGCTCACAATTAATTTTATCATAGGGACCTCCAGTGTTACGGCAGGTTTTTCCTACCCGCCGGCCTCCCGGTCCTGCCGCCATGGTCCAGCCGCCACGTGAGCCCCAAATAACACTCAGAGACTCTGTATTTGATATAATCCTGTTGGCCAGTTACCATTATTGTTTATGGGCTAGCTCTGTCTTAATTATTAACCCATTTCTACTTATCTAATTATTTCCACGTGGCTCATCTTATCCGGGAACTGTGGCTGGCGTCTTCTTTCCTCCCTGGTCTATATCTTGACTCTAACTACTTCCTCTTTCCTCCTCCTAGTCTCCTAGCCCCGCCTATCTAGTTTTCTATTGGCCAACAGGGCTTTATTAATTAACCAGTATAAGAAACATATTTACAGAATAACATCTCCCATCACCTCCAGCTCTCCACCGCCATTCCTCCTGGATCCTCCCTCAATGTGCCCCCAATATGTTTGTGTCCACTTATAACAATTAGTCAGTGAGTCCAATTAGGGCTGCTCATCTGCACACAGACGTAGAGTCATCCACTCTAGCGTGCTCAACCTACCAAGGATCACAATCACAAAAAAAATGGCTTCTTCTGCCTCAAGCAGCCATCAACTGCCAATAGCACCTTAGCTAATTGTGGGGTCTTGTCATTCTCTCCTGTCTCCATTCTGATCTTTTTAAGTTGTTTAATAATGTGCAGGTCTTAAGCATGTACCAAAAGCTGCTGGGAGTTCAGGGGTACCATGACCATGCCAGGTCCAGAGGACAGCATTCCTCAGCACTTCTCTGCATCCTCTGGCTCATACATTTTTTCCAGCCCCTCTTCTGAGATGTTCTTTAAGCCCCCAAGGCTGAGCCCTCACATTTATTCTCAATATCTTAAGCAGTTTTGAGTCACTTTATCAATCATTGTCATTGCAAAAGAAAAATAAACCCAAAAAACCAAAAAAGGCCTCTCTGAACAGAGTTGAGAATGGCACAAATCGGTGGGTATAAATATAAATATTTAGAAGACAGTTTGACAACATTAGCAAACAAGAGTGGGCTCACCCCTAGGGCCTATGATCTCTACAGCCATGGGATTTGGATCAGGTTTATAGTGCCACACAAATTCCTTCCTTGGAACAGCTCTCCTATCCAACCAGAAAGCAGTTGGCTACCCTCAGAATAGTCGTGGATACTATTACAACAGTGGACAGGGGTAACTGGCAGGTTAGTACTGTAGCATGCATAGCTCAGTGTTTAATAGGACCACCAAAGTTTTTCTCCCCCAGTGACCTGAAAGTTAACCAGCAGGGAGGAAGTTTCCTGGTCATTTCCAGCTTGATGTCTTCATGTCTTGCCCCCAACATATGTAAAGTCTTACCCATCTAGTTATGGTGGGCAACCACAAGCAATGGTGATAACTTTCATTGTTTAGGGACCTTGAGGTCCCCCTGACCAATTTTAGGGATATATTCCATGTCTGAGATTTTTAAAATTAGCCCCTGTCTTCTGGAAACATCAATACCCACCCACCACCACAGGGTACTTCTGTTCAAATTCCATGTTTAACTAATATTCTTTTTAAGTAGCTTACAAAGTGGTGGGTCTCCACTGGGGTTTTTCATGCATTCTTAGTTTTGGTTAATTCAGAGCCCCCTCTCCCCATCTCCGTGGCCTAATTTCACTTTAATTCTCAGTAAATCCCTCCCCCACTTTCATATAACGTGTTCTACTAACTCTTCAGCTGTTGGTTTACTCTTTGTGGGGGGAGGGGGAGGTAGCAGCTACCCAGTTCTCAAATAAACACACAGGTGTCTTATTCTTACTTATGAATACCTGGCCTTATCTTGGCTTGTTTCTTACCAGATTTTCTTAAATTATCCCATTTATCTTTTGCCTCTTGACTTTTATCATTCTCTATTTCTGTATACCTATCATTAATTCTTTCTCTGTGGCTTGCTGTGTAGCTGGGTGGATGACCCCTGGAATCTTCCTCTCCTCTTTCTTCTCTCCCTCCTAGATCTTTTCCTACCAGATTTCTCCTCCTATTTATCTTCTTTGCCTGCCAACCCCACCCATCCTTTCTTGTGCTTTGCTATTGACCATTCAGCTCTTTATTAGACCAATCAGGTGTTTTAGACAGGCAGAGTAATAAAGCATTACAGGGATGCTCCCAGGAACCCACAAGATGACACCAGCTAAGACTCCAAGCAATAGTATAGAGGGTGCCTGAACTGGTCATCTCCTGTAATCAGATTGGTGAATACCCTAACTATCATCATAGGGCCTTCATCCAGTACCTGATGGAAGCAGATACAGAGATCCATAACCAAGCACTGGGAAACTCTAGTAGTCCAGCTGAAGAGAAGGTGGAAAGATTGCAGAAGCAAGGAGGGGTCAAGGATGTGGTGGGGAAACCAGCAGAGACAACTGATCTGAGCTTGTGGGAGCTCATGAAATCTGCATAGATAGCTAAGGAGTCGGCATGGGACCAACCTAGGCCCTCCACATCTGGGTGACAGTTGTGTCTTTTGTGAGGCCCCTAGCAGTGAAACCAGGACCTGCTCCTGATGCATGAGCTGGCTCTTTCAAATCTATTCCCTGTGGTGGAATGCCTTGTTCAGGCTAGATGCATGGGGGAGGGGCTTTGTCCAGCCTCAGCTGGATGTGCCATATTTTGTTGATTGCCATGGGAAGTCTTATTCCATCTGTGTGGAGACAGAGGAGGAGTGTAATGGGGGGCTGTAGAGGAGAAATGAGGGAGGGAACAGGAGGAGAGAAGGGAGGAGAAACTGCGGTTTGTATGTAAAATAAAAAGTAAAAAAATAAAGATACAAATAAATAATTGACATTTTTTCTTAAAAAGTTCCCATTTCCAGCATTATCATCCATATTCCTGATAATAGGATTAAGATGAGGTGAACTCTCTAAGTAGTTTTAATTAGAATTTTCCTGATGGCTAGTGATGTTGAATACTTTCAAAAATGCTTATGAGATATTTGTAATTCCTTTCAGAATTCTCTGTCAGTGGCAGAGTCTGTTTTTGATTGGGCTCTTTTCTTGGTGTTTGGTTTCTTAAGATCATTGCATAGTCTGGGTGCTAATCCTCAGTTGGACGTATAGCAGAAAAGGGTTTCTCTCATTCTACAGGATACCTCTTCATTTAAGTGTGCAGCGGCTTCAGTTTCATATCTTATGTTGAGGTCCTCTATCCATTTGACATGAGTTTGTGCAGGAAGAGTGATAAGGATCTAGTTCCATTCTTCTGCATGCAGATTATTTCCACAACACCATTTATTGAAGATATGTCTTCTCCAATTGGGGGGGTATCTTTATTACAAATCAGCTGGCTATGTAATAGGGTTCTCTATTTTATTTCATTAATGTATGTGTCTATTTTGGGGACAGTACCATGCAGTTGTAATTATTAGGGGGCCTTCCGATAACTTGAAATCAAGGATAGTGATTTCTACAGCAACACTTTTTATTATTTTGGCTAGTTGTTTTGTTTGTTTGCTTGTTGTTGTTGTATGTGGGTTTTGCTATAGAATTTAATTTTTTCAAATTATGCAAAGAATTGCATTGGAGGTTTGGAGGTGATTTATTGGATTAATAAATTGGTTTTGGTAGGCTGGTTATTTTTACAATGCTAATCTTAGCAGTTCATCAGCATGAGAGGTATTTCACTCTTCTATTATACTCTTTAATATATTTCTTCACTTTCTTATCCTTTGCATTGTACAAGCCTTTTGGCTCCTTGGTTAAATTTATATTTTAAGCTTTTTAGGCTATTATGAATGAAATTGTCTCCCTGATTAATTTCTTGGTGTATTTGCCATTAGTGTATAGTATATAAAAGCCACTAATTTTGTGCATTAATTTTGTATTTTAATATAAATTCCTTTAGTCTAGTTCTATCACAGAAAGTTTTAATCTTCGGTTATGACAGATAACTTTTCTGGGTATAGTAGTCTGGATCAGTAGTTGTTTATCTTTCAGCACTTCATTGCTAACTCTTCTGGCTTTAAAATTTTTAGTTGAATAATTTGGCATGGTTTTGATGGGCCTGTCTTATATGTGTTTGCTGTTTCCCTCTTGCTGCTTTCAAAATTCTTTATTCTGTGTATTTATCTTTTAATTACAATATGATGAAGGTGATTCTTTTCTTTTCTTGTCTGTTTGGTCTTGTCTAAATATTCCATTTCTAAATGCCAATTTTTTTCTTAGGGCGGGGAAATATTGATATCATTCCTTTGAAAATCTTTTCTATGCCCTTAGAATGACGTTCTCCTACTTTTATTTCTTTAATGTGTAAATTGTGTCTTTTAAGAGTGTCACTTATATGTTATCATCCCCCTAGTATCTTCTTATATCTTATCTTTGTTCTTGTTGAATTGTTCCTGTTTCTCCATCTTGTCTTCCAAGTCAGATACTCCGTTTTCTCTCTGTTAAATTCTATTGCTAAATTTTTTCATTGAGATTTTTATTTGAATCACAGTGTTCCTTATATCAGTGGTTTTCTTTCTGTAATTCTATCCTTATTTCATTCAGTTGTTGATATCATTGAGCATACATATACTCACACTTTCCAGTTCTCTGGGGTTTCATGTAACTTACTCTCATTAGATGACATTCCTTAAGGTTAATAAGTTTTTAGGGGTTACATTGTCTTGGCTTTTCATGGTTCTTAAGTCATTGCATTGGGATTTATACATCTGGTGTTATTCCAGTTTGGGGTTAATTTTTTGTCAGCTATATTCTTTCAGTTGTGGTATTTGCAACATTCAAGTAGGATTTGGATGTAGTAGAGTTGATTGTGCAGTTTAGAAAATTATTCTTCAATCCAGGAGCTTAGAGTGCCTGGTGTGAGCTATGTATAATACCTTGAATGGAATATTAACTGGGAGAGGAACCACAGATCTTTGATATTACCACTATGAAATTGTTATATCAGCTAACTAAAAACAGTGGCCCTTCTGACTTTGGTTAAGTGTTGGAAGATAAACATCTAAGGGTAATGTCTTAGATACTTTCCTTTTGCTATAAGATACTATGACCAAGGCAACATATAAAACAAAGTGTTTGACTTGGGATTGTAGCTTCAGAGGGTTAGAGTTCATGACGTTGGAGCAAAGAAACAACTGAAAGCTGACATCATGATCCACAACCATGACACACACACACACACACACACACACACACACACACACACACACTGGAATGGCATGGGTCTTTTGAGACCTCAAAGTCCTGGGGATACACCTCATCCAACAAGGCCACAACTCTTAGTACATTCCAAATAGTTTCATCAACTTGGAACTAACTATTGAACTATTTGAGCCTATAAGATCATTCTCCTTCAAGACATTATAGATAGTATGGACTATACTAAAATTTTAGTTAATAAGATTAGGATTGGAAAGAAGTATGGTTGATAAGGATTAAGTATTAGAGCCACTTTGGGAAAGGAAAGTTGGTATACTATTAAGGCTCAAAGATTCTAGAACCTGATAAATCCATGGAAGATGACAATTAGAAGTAAAAGAGGAAGGGCTAAGTGTAAGAGAAAGAAGGAAAGAAGGAAGAATGAAGGGAGTTATATGAGGTGTGGGTAAAACGTATAGTGGAGAATTCCTTATAGTGAGCATTTGCCCAAACTTAAACAACAGCCCTAAACCTGATTGAGTAATATATGAACAAAAGGAAAACCATGTATCCAATAGTGAAAGTTAAAAAATAGAAAAGAAGAAATGTAAAGAAAGAGCTGCAGGAGAGTAATGACTACTGAAGGAGGGTTCCAGACACAGGCCTCCTCATACATGATCTAATCTGAAGAGGTCAGCCCTATACACGATCCATATGAGCAACACTAGATGAACACCGCAGATTGTGTTTATAAATTCATATGTGTAACAGTAACATTTAAAGAGTAAGAGGCCATGACTTTGAGGAGTGGAGAGGACAGGGTAGGATATGGATTAAGGAGGGATGAATAATGTAAATACAGTACTCATATATTAAATTCTAAAAAGTAACATACATATATTTGTGAGTGAATTTCTGATTTGAGAGGTGAAGTTCTCAGATCCCTCTCGCTCTAGCAGGTTCCACATGGTTCCGTGTGCTGGAGGAGTCAATGGGAGCTCTTGGTCAATTCAGCCTCGTTGTTCCTGGGGTTCTGGAATATGAGAATGGGGAGTTTGGAAATCCTTTGTCTGTAGTTCCCTTGGACACCTACAGCGTGCTGCAGCCTCTTCCCAGGTCTAGCATGTGTGAAGAGCAGCAGGTCTCTTGTAGATTCTTCTCCACTTGGGCAGTTTTATTCTTGGCAAGCAGGCCAGGGAATGGAGATGTCTTCCAGCTGGCTGTGATTCTGTTTCTCTCTCTGCCTGCTTCCCTGCAGACAGACAGCTCCCATAGCTTAAGGCCCACCCTTGAAAGCTGGATTATAAACCTATAAAAAGAAGAGAAAAGGTAAGAAACAGGAACTGGACCCTCCCTTTACTCTCATACATACATACATATTAGAAGCTAGGGTTCATTCATAGATTTGAGAGAACATGATTTGTCTTTCTGAGTCTGTTACCTCATTTAATGTATTTTCAGAGTTCTGACCATTTACCTGTGGATTTCCTAACTTCATTTTCTTAACTGCTGAATGAAAGTCCATTGCATATTTGTATCACATTTCTATTAACCATTCATTAGTTACTAGACATCTGCGCTGATTCTATTCCTTTATTATTGTGAATAAAGCACCATGGGAAAGGACATGGATTTATGAGCTCTTCTTTCACAGAATATAGCATCCTTTGGGTCAATGGCCAGGAGCGGAATATCTGGATCTCATGGGAGATCTGCATCTACCTTTCTGAGGAATCTCTACACTGATTTCCACACCAGTGTATACTCCTACCAACCATGAATAAGTGTTCCCCTTTCCTCGTGTCCATGTCAGCTTTTTTTTTTTGTCATTTTTGTTTACCTTAACCATTCCAGCTGTGGTGAGTTGGCATCTCAAAATAATATAAATGTTCATTTGAAGACGCAAGAATATTTATTGGTTATTTGTGTTTCTTATTAGAGTACCGCCTATTATGTTCACTGGCATATGATGTTATTGGCATATATATGTTACCTGGAAGTTTCAGTTCTTTGTATATTCTGGGTATTAGTCCTTTTGTGAAGTACAGCTGGCAGGAATTTTCTCCTCTCTGGTAAGCTGTCTGTTCACTTTGGTCATGAATATAGAAAGAGAGCATGGTTGTGGGAAGGTGCTTTAAGAAAACAGGGGGTGGAGTAGGTTGGTAGTGGGGATGGGTAATAGAACAAATATTACATAAAAGTGGAATGGGAATAGTGGGGATTGAATGGTACAAGTGGCAAGAAGGTCAGGGAACTGGAACAGTAGCTATGTGGGGGAAATCAACGTATAAAATGCATAATAAAATCAATTACTTTGCTTGTTATCTGAAATATAAATGAGTGGATAGGAACTTAGAGCCATTGGCAATTGTATGCCATAGAATGTTTGATTTTCAGCAACCTTGTAAAACAGCAGACTATAGGATCTTGCTCCTGTCTTTTCAGTGCTGAAAAGGTGGAGACCGAAGGGTCCCTAGGACATACTGGCCAGCCAGCAGAGCTTAATTGCTGAGTTCCAGATTCAGTAATAGGCTCTATTTCAAAACATAAAAAGGAAAGTGATAGAAGGAATAAATATTGTGGACCTCTAATATCCACATATATATTTGCACACATGTGTATATAAATGCACACTCTTGAACATGTACACACACAATCCATAGGTAAATAAGCAAGTAGATAAATAATAGACATGATGGAGTTTATACTGGACTGTGGATTCACAAGGTAGGTGGGACACACATTTTAAAATACAGCAAATTTTGTATATGTATATTTAAGTGCCTACTTACTACCAGTACTTGAAGATGTCATAAAGTCAAAATTTGGAGGCCTCCATTTCCTCTTTCTACTCCAATAGGTCTTTGTTTTCTATATCTCTGCTCTTAGCACTACATAATTGCTAAAGCCAAACTGCTCGTCATTCTAGATTCTTCTTTCTCTTTCATATCCTGTCAAATTTGCCTCCATCATATATCCTACAGTTATCAGATTCTCTTCATCACCCTTGATATTGGTCTAGTCCATGCTATGTGAAAGAGTTAGGGAAATTCACCATAAGGACATGACATTTAAACTGACCTTTGAAAAGGTGAAGCATTGTGATGTCATCTATGTCAATATCAGTTTTTCATTTTCCTTCCCTTTCTGAACAACTGCATGCCTAACTCATTAGTAGTCAGAGGCAAGGTCCATGGAAGGGAGCCTAGAGAGTGGAGCCAGTGTCTCCTTGGGGAGCTCTAGCGGGACAGAGACTCTGACAAGCAGGTGCATGGCATCAGAATCTGAGAAGGCTGTGGAGTGGTCAAGAGCCTGAAGAACTTGGCAATATTGTCCATACTTGAATGAGGGAAGAATCCATGAAGAGCAGCCTGTTTTCAATTATGAAAAAGGAGTCCCAGCAAGATGAAGGAGTCCACAGAGTACTTATTACAACAAAGAAGAAAAGAGTAACTTTGGAGTGGAGAGGGCTGGCAGATGCACATTACAGAGCTGTTAAGGAACATCATCCTTGATGGAATACACTGAAGTCATGTGTTCCCTGTCAGAATGCAGCAAAGAAGCTAGAGCACCACTTCTATAGTGACCACGAGAAAAATCTACCACCTGGACTGGATAAAGAAGTGACTCAAGAACCATTAAAAGAGACGGAGATAGCTTCTGTTCTCAGGGGAGGGCAGTGTGAGAGGAGGGAAAGCTACAGGCTGGAATATAAAATAAATAGATGAGTAAAAAAGTGACTAAAATGGGAGAAATTCTATGTAATGTCTGATTACCTTTGATTCTTCAGATATAACTGGTATCTACAATGTACTAGAATTCTGACATTGTTAATGTCTAGAAACTCATACAAACCTTAAGAAAGGTGGCACACATGTTTAATCCCAGCACTCTGGAGGCAGAGGCAGAGGAACTTCTGTGAGTTCAAGGCCAGCCTGGTCTACAGAGAGAGTTCATAGACAGCCAGGGCTACACAGAGAAACCCTGTCTCAAAAACCAAGAACAAACACTGAGTTGTACATTTCTGGAGGCTTCCGTTCATTCCTTTCCCTTCACAGAACCCTGTAGTCTCCCTTCATTGCCTGCTAGCCTTCATAATCAACTAAACATCTCTTGTTTGCTGAAACAGGCAGTGCTATTATTGTCTTTTTGTGCCTATTTTATGCATTGCTGAATTTTTAGTATTTAATAGAGAGCCTGACACACAGTTCTCACTCAAAAATTATCGGTTAATTGCATAGTTGGAAGAGGGGAAAAGAGAGGAGAAAGATAGGAAAAGGAGGAGAGAGGTGGGGAAAGGAATGGGAGAGAGTAAGTGAGCTATCTGTTATGGATCAGGGACTGAGAACCCTGCCAGGAGTCAGGAGTGATGAAAACCATCCGGTCCACCCACCTGTTTTAGAGTCTGGCCCTAAGACAGAACCTGGACCCTCAGCAGAATCCTTTTCAGTGCTGGCACTCAGAGCAGGAGAAACTGGAAGACTGCCAGCAGGGAGAGCCAGCCTGAGAACTTGGCAGTCCTGTAGCATCTCTCTGAACTAACATGTATCCGGAAGGGTCCATGCCCACAGAAGGTACATTTGCTTTGCAGCTCTTGGCAGTGAGTGAGATGTTGGATCATCCCCGAGGGTGTGAACTGCCATTGAGGTGCATCTCTCACATCTTACCTTCAGAGAGGAGGTCATGACTGGGCCTTTGGAATCATTGGGGACTGGAGAGAAGGTGTAGGGGGGATGCACTCCAGGTATCAGGTAAAGGTTAAGTAACCCTCCACCCCAGTATTGAACATTGGGACCATCTAAGTATTTTGATACTGTAGTTGGTAGAGCATCTTGAAAGATTAAAGTTGAAAATGCTAAAGACTCTTTGTTCATTAGGGAATGTGGATATTGCCATGAGGCAATAGAAATCCACTGCAACAGTCATTTTCCTGTGGTGACATTTTCCCTCTCAGTGCCCTTGGGGAATAGTATGGGGTGGAAAGTAGACCATATGGAATGATTTTTAAAGTTCTTAGTATAAGAAGGGCTCTAGTGAGTATCAAGAGTCATAGCAAGGCCAGGTGAGAGGCAGAGCTGTGGGCTAGCCGTGAAGGGTAGACAATGTAGACACATCTGCCAGAGGGTGTTTTCATTGAGCTGGGCGTAAATGAGATTTGTTTGGACAGGTTGCATTTGCAGTCCACACGCATCACCCTTGTGAAACGTCCAGTCAGTAACCAGACACTTGTAACTCGAGTTCTAATAGTTCTTAATATTAAAAGTCTGGAGTCAGATATAGGGGAAAATGCTGAGAGATCAGAGAAAAGAAGGAACAAGCCAAAGCCACTTGTACCTCACCAGTAAAGAGCAAATTTCTGTTTCCTCCCACGTATATGCCTTTCTTCGCTCAGCCACCTCACTTTCTGTGTGTCCGTACATACTCTAACCATAGAAGTACAGACCTCTATGGTTAGCTAGTGGCAAGCTCCATCATCTGATCTTCAGACACACTTTAGTTGTACAAACAAGATATCACAGATACTGGCTGTGGAGTTCAGGAAAGAGTCAAAACTATAGACAGACTTGGAAATCATTAGCCTGTAGAAGAATTCATGACAGCAAATGGGATCATCCACATTCTGCGGAAATCTCCAATGCTTAAAGGGTGGTTCTAGGGTGTTGGAGACAGCGCAACTGTTCCTTAAATCAAGGAAGGGCAGACTTTTTACACATGCACATGCTAAATTGTATTAACTAGCCCTGTGAAGGGTTTAAAACTTAGTAGAGTGTATGAATTAAGAGGCAATTGAGAGCTTTTGCCCTGGCTCTGGGTATTGATCCCACAGCATCCCACATACTAGGCAAGTGCCTTTCTGAGAATTCCCCAGGGGAAGTGGCAAAGCAAAATGGGACACCACTAAGATTCCAAAGGAGATTTCAGCAGCCTTAATCCATTCTTTCGTAAATATGGTAAAACCTTCAGAATTTGATGGGCAAATGTTTCCTAGCTTCAAATCCATGCTTATCTATGGAGGTGTCCATAATGTATCCCATAATGTGAAGTCATTATTCTGTTAGCTGTGTTGGGTCCCCCAGAGAGATATATTGAAGGCTTAGCCCCGAAGTCTCTCAGAATATAATTTTATTTGGAAATGAATTTGGGATAGATGGAATCAAGTCAGAATGGAGTCATACTTGAAGGGTCTCATGAAGTAAAAGTGATAGTGTCCTCGTGAGAAGTAAAGGGAGATACAGAGAAAGGGGGTGGACAATGTGCAAGCCAAGATTAGAATAATGCAGGGCCTTCAAGCCAAGGTATGCCCCAAAACTAGCAGCCACCAGCAGAAGGCAGGCAGGGGCAAGGAAGAAATCCACCTAGTCTATAAATGTCTGTTATTTCAAGCCACCCGTGACACGATACAGTTCTTCTGTACTCACAGGTACCATACCCACAATTTCCATCTATCACACATTGAACATCTCAAAAAATAATTGTATCTGTACTGAACGAGGATGGACATTTTCTATTACAGCTATTACCTAAATGGTGCAGCATAAAGTTACTTAAAATGAATTTACATAGTGTTGTGGATTAGAAAGCAGCTAGAGATGATGGATCTGGTGGTTTGAATGGGAGATGTTCCCCATAGGCTTGTGTAGTTGATCACATGGTCTCCAGTAGGTTGTGCAGTTTGGTGAGGTTATGAACCCTTTAGATGTAGCCTTATTGGAGGAAGTATGCCACCAGAGTTTAAAGCCTTGCCCTACTATCTGTTAGCTCTCTTTCCTCTGTGCTTGTGGTTGGTATGTGATTTCTCAGCTTCCTGCTCCAGCTGCCAAGCCTTCTTGCCAACATGTCTTCCTCTGGGACTATTATCCCTTTGAAAGCCAAAGCCAAAATATGCCCTTCTTTTGTAAGTTGTCTTGCCTATGGTGCTTTATCGTAACAAGGGAAAACTAATACAGATGGTTTGAGGTCTATAGATATGCACAGGTTATACATGAATGCTATGCTATTTTATACAAAGGACTTGAGAATTCATGGGTTTGAGTCTCCAAGGAGGATGCTGGAACAGATGCTCTGTGAACATCTCGAGACTACTTTTATTTCTTATAGTCCCTGCTAAGATGTTCCTACAGTTGTCAAGTACAAAACAGTGACATTGCTCTAACTCTCACCAATAGAAATAAAATGTCACAAAGATGGCTACTGTCAAGATCTCACTCGGACACAAACATCTGGTTGCTGGATAGAGCTGAGAAGCTAAGAAGTGACAGAAGTGTGGTAGTGCTCGGAAGCGTTTAGGCAAGCTTTGGTCTTTGAGTGATTTAAACTGCCCAAGACTATATGTCTTAAAATTTGAACTGCAAATAAAAATTTGTATCTTTGATTTATTTTTTTACAACAAATCAAAGATCAGATTTTCAGCCTAGGTACAACTCTTCCAGAGATAATAAACAGCACCAAACACAATATAATTAAAGGGAAAGTGCAATGGGGATGGTGGCAACATTTTTTCTTTTACTTCATTCTTCTGAGTAGACTTCATTTTTTACAGCCGTTTTAGGTTTGTAACAAATCTGAGTGCAAATACAGCCTATAAAAATCACAATATCTACTCTGCTAGCCCCTTATTGGGTACATTTTCCTGTGTGTGTGTGTGTGTTTGTGTGTTTGTGTGTGTATGCATATGTTATATGCACAAATGTGTGTGTGGATATGTGAGCCTATATATACACATGGAAACTCTCTTGAGACAGATGGTTCTAGTGAATTTGGTGCTAAGCTGGCAGCCAATAAATCCCAGCCATCACCCCCGATCTCTCTCTCTCTCTCTCTCTCTCTCTCTCTCTCTCTCTCTCTCTCTCTCTCTCTCTCTCTCTCTCTCTCTCTCTCTCTCTCTCACACACACACACACACACACACACACACACACACACACACACACACACACACACACCCCATAGCTGGTATTACAGAGGCACATATGACCGAGCCAGGCATTTTACATTGTCTCTGGAAATTTGAACTCAGGTCTTTAGGATTGTGCAGGAAGTGATCTCATAAGTTGAGTCATCCCCTCAGCCTGCTTGCCCTATTATTAATATCATGCATTAGTATGGCACACACTTTACAATTGATGAATCAATATTTTACATTATTACTAACCAGTTCTTAGTTGGCGTTAGTGTTTACTTTGTGTTGCACAGATCTATGGGATTTGCTGTATGCACAGTGCCATGTATCCCCCATTGTGCTATCATTAAGAATAGATTTATTGCATGGAAAATTTCTGGTGCTTTACTCATTCATCTTCCCTCCCCTTCTCTCGGGATCCCTGATAACCACTTACCATTTACTGTGTCTGTATGTTCTCCTTGTCTAGAGTATCACAAAGTTCGAATAGTCTGTAGCCTTTTTGCATTGATGTTTTTCACTTCCCAATATTTATGCATGTCTTCTTGTGGAGTTATATTTTTCTTCTCATAGCTGAAGAGTATTCTACTGTGCCAAGGTTTATTACTATTGAAGGGCATTTTGATTGCTTCTGAATTTTGGAATAAAGAGTCTGTAAACATTTCTTTGCATGTTTTTATGTGAGCATAAAATTTTAACTCATTGGAGTAAATACCAAACAATGTAATTACTGGCTTGTGTGGTAAGAGCCTGTTCGGCTGTGTAGAAACTGCCATTCTCTCAAAGCTTTGAACGTTGATCCACGCTGTTTTCAATACGTGTGCTTAACAGTGGTTTGGGTTTTAGATATTCTGATAGTGGTATAGTCATGTCTTGTTTTAGGAAATAAGCCTTTCAGGAATGAAGCTAGAAATTGACATCTCCAATATTCTGAAGATGTCCACATGTTGTGATTTTCTTTCATAAATATGTAAAGCCTTCAGAATGTTACAAATAAGGGTTACTTCAAAAATAGTTTCAGTTTGAGAAGAAATGTGAAAGTTTGTTCTGAGCAGAGCAGTGATAATGGCTAGACCGTGGCAGAGTTAGAGCCATCGCCCCATTTGCTGAGGTCAGATGATCACCTAGAAAGGTCTTTGCAATACCTAAACCATGCTCATCTCTAGTCACATTCTCCCTACACACACAGCCTTCTACAACATCAACATGGAATTTTCTCAGTTTTTTTTCTTGTCTCTGCTCGTGTTTTAAAACCTGTGTGTTTGCTGGGCATGTCAGATCATACCCATGATGGTATCACTAAGGTGTCTGAGGCAGGATGATCTCTATGAGTTTGAGGCCAGTTGAAGCTAAAGAGTGAGACAGTATGTCTTAGTTAGGTTCCTATTGCTGTGAAGAGACACCATGACCACAGTAACTCTTAAAAGGACAACATTTAATTGAGGGGGCTAGCTTACAGTTTCAGAGGTTTGGTCCATTATCATCATGGCAGAGAGCATGGTGGTGTGCAGGAAGATGTGGGGCTGGAGTAGTAAATAGTTAGCTGAGAGTCCTACATCTTGCAAGCAACAGGAAGTTGATGCTGGACAATATCCGGAGCATAAGAAATCTCAATGCCCGCCCCCACAGTGACACACTTCCTCCAGCAAGTCCATACCCACTCCAACAAAGCCATATCCCCTAATAATGCCACTCCCTATGAGATTATGGGAGCCAATCACATTCAAACTACCACACCCTACTAAGACAAATAGCAAAGTAATGCCACTCGCCCCCAACAAAACAAAACTCCACCAATCTACTTTCTTTTTTTAAATATAATTTTTATTTAAATTTGAAACAAGCTTGTTTTACATATTAATCCCAGTTCCCACACTCTGACATCTCAAAAAAAAAAAAAATGAATGATGCCTAAGGTTCTTATCTGGCCTTTATACACAACTGTGCATATATGCACCTTTACATATATGAAAACACACAGAGAGTTAAGTCCATTTTTTTCCTGATTGTTGTATCTCTAGCTGTGTATACCTCTCCTATCTTTTTTATTAATAACATAATTTAAAAATTTTACATGTCAGTCCCAGTTTCCTCTCCCTCCCTCCCTCCCTCCCTCCTTCCCTCCCTCCCTTTTACCCTCTCTCCCCTGTGACATGCACCCTGGCCACCCTCCCCTCCCATCCACCCACCCCATTAAACTTGAAAGGCTATGCCATCCAGGTTGGGTCATGTAAATCTTTCAAGTCAATTGAAGTAGGGACTAGGACTTCTCTCCTGTCTCTAGGTTAAGGGGGTATCCCTCCATGGGGGACGTGTCCGCAAGGTCCTTTTGTGCACCAGGAATACATCTGTTTCTACTGTCTGAGGTCCCCAAGCAATCTGCTTTCATGTCTCATAAGGTCTTGCTGGTCCTTGTCTATATTCCACAGTCCCCCCTACCATGTAGCACTTCAATTTTTCACTATCTGAGCATGAATGTATACTAAATGAAAGAAACCAGGCAAAAGGCATGGTGTATATAGTACTATGTATTTTAAATATGAATATTTTATTAAAATGTATAAATTTTATATATCCTATTAAACATGTATTCATGTACTTTTTTTCATTTTCAAATATAAAAGTGAAGATCAGCTAAACATTTTTTAGTATATTATATTATATTATATTATATTGCAGCTGCGTATGGTGATGCATGCTGTAATTTCAGTATTTGGAAGGCTGAGGCTAGAAGATTGCTTTAAATTTGAGGCCAGCCTGAAATTTATAGTGAGTTCCAAGCCAGCCTGGACTATAGAATGACACCCTGTCACAAAATAACAATAAAATTGTATTGCTCTTTTGTCCTGAAAATGTGTAATTTTCTATGAGGGCTTACATTGCAGTTGTTAACCAAGGAACATGGTTAAGACCGGAAGCTCTCACCTCATCTACACCCTCCACTAGGACAAAGCCCTTACTTCTCTCATTGATGATGTATTGTGACCTGAGAGTGGTACTATGAAATATGTCATCTCCTCCCTGTGTGGTGGTTAAGGATTTCTTTGAATCCTAACACTCCCTAAGTTGTTTTTGGCTATGGTGTTTAGCATAGCAATAGAAATCCCAAGAAGACAGCATTCTACTCATTTCAATTACCATGCCTCTTTTCTTGCTTCTCCATCTATCTCAAATGGCCTTTGGAAGGAGGTTGCATTACATGCCTGCAATCACCAGTACTCAAGAAACTGAGGCAGAAGCATTAACAGTTCTAGGCTACTGATTTTGGAGATCACTATGGCAGTTCCTCAGGAAAATGGGATTTAGTTTACCACAGAACCCAGCAATTTCCCTCTTAGGTATATACCCAAATGATCCACATCCATGCAACAAAGACAATGTGCTCAACTATGTTCATAACAGCATTATTTGTAATAGCAAGAACCTGGAAGCAACCCAGACGCCCTCAACTGAAGAATAGATAAAGGAGATGTGGCACATCTACACAAAGGAATACTACTCTGCAGTAAAAAATAATGGAATCTTGAAATTGGCAGGCAAGTGGATGGAACTTGAAGAAACCATCCTGAATGAGGTAACCCAGTCACAAAAAGAAGAACATGGTATGTACTTGCTCATATATGGATTTTAGACCTAGAGCAAAGGATCACCAGCCTATACTTCACACTACCATAGTTACTAGGATACAAGGTGTATTCTAAGAGATTCATATATGGTCCCTCACAAAAGGGGGAAGGGACAAGTCCCCCAGAGCACATGGGAAGTGGGGGGGTGCAGGTGAATGGTGAGAGAACTAGGGGAAAGAGAAGGGGAGGAGAGGAAAACACATGTGACTAGATAGAGTCAGGGAAGGAATAGAAGACAGGAGAGAGAGAGAGAGAGAGAGAGAGAGAGAGAGAGAGAGAGAGAGAGAGAGAGAACATATAAGATGGAGCCATTATTGGTTTGAAGAGAAAACTGAACCTAAAGAAAGGTCTAGAGACCTACAAGACTGACTCCAACTAACAATTTCAGCAACTGTGGAACTGTGGAAAGGCTACTATAAATGCCCATCCCTGATAGTGAGATCAACAACTAATTTATCCACCATCATGGAGCCCTCATCTAGTACCTGTTAGAAACAGAAGCAAACACCCATAACTAAACACTGAGTCAAACTAGAATCTAGATGCAGAGAGAGAGGACAAGACCAGGTTGAAGAAACACACAAAGACAGCTGACCTGAACAAGGAGGAGCTAATGGGACCCCCAGACTGATAGCTGGGAATCCAGCATGGGACTGACTCAGACCCCCTGAATATGGGTCTCAGCTAGAAGGACTGAGTAGTCTAAGGGACCTCAGACAGTAGAAACAGGATGTATTCCTGGTGCACAAAAGGACCTTGCGGACACATCACCCATGGAGGGATACTCCCTTAACCTAGAGACAGGAGAGAAGGCCTAGTCCCTACTTCAAATGACTTGACAGATTTACATGACCCAACCTAGATAGCATAGCCCTACATGTGGAATGGGGGTGGGGGGATGGGAGGGGAGGGTGGTCAGGGTGCATGTGAGGGGGGAAAGAGGGTAAGAGGGAGGAAGGGAGAGGAAACTGGGATCAACATGTAAAATTTTAAAATTATATTATTAATATATATATTTAGAGAGAGAGAGACAGAGAGAGACAGAGAGGGAGAGAGTGGGAGAGTTCTAGACTAGCGTGTGCTATGAAGTGAAGCACTGTATTTTTTTTAAAAAATCTAAACAGACAAATATAAGTCCCCCAATATAAACAAAAATAATCATAAAACCATTTCTTCCACAGCAAAATAATTCTCATGCTTCCAAGCCTGTATTGATTATCTATGGAGTTTTTCTTGATCTCTTAACTAAATATGTCCTTGACTCATTTGGAATTTTGGGGAACTTCCCTTATATCAGAAGTACGATGTCTATAGCTATACCATGTTGCTATACCAGTACTCCCCCCTTTCTTTAACAGTAATTGATGCTTTAACGCTAGGCACATGATCACTTTAAATTACCTGTGCTTTCTAGCATTTGCTGGGTAGTTCTGACCAATTAGACTATAAGCAAAAGTTGATGCCTATAGCTTAAGGGAAGTATTCTTAAAGGTAAAAGGGCATGCAATTCTTTCTTTGTTCCTGGTGACCAGAAAAGGAAAATGGAGCACTAAGTACCATCTTTGACTATATGGTGACTTTGAAAATGTGCATGACAAAACCATCACGAAGAAAAGAGTAGGAGAATTGGCTGGAAAGTAATCACTCATCAGTGATTACTGCTCTTCTGGAGGGTGAGAGTTAGGTTCCCAGCACCCAGATCAAGAGGCTCACAAGCTCCTGGAAGTCCTCTTCTGGACTCTGAGCATAATGGCTTTACATGTGTGCACATGAATCCACACCCCCCACACACATCTTTAAACTCCGTTCATTTATTTAGAAAAAAAAAAAAACAAACAAGGAGCTTGATCTGTAACATGCAGACATATGGTTACCACCCCAATGATAGAGATTTTGTGTTTGAGTATCCTGCCTAGGCTTCTTTCCTGAGCCAAAAATCACTTATTTCTCCCCTCTGGGTGTACATCTTCATCCACTGCCCCAGTCATTATAAAGTGCCATCGTACCTCTTTTGTTTTTAAGAATTATGAGAGTGAAATAGAGATGAAGTTCTGTGGTCTGAATTTTTCCACTGGTGGTGAGCCCAGCTAGCCTCATCTCCCATAATCCCATATAGCTCAGCCCTTTCTGCTTTTTTTCCCTCTTGCAATGGTTTCTTTTATTGTTATTTATTTACTTATTTGCTTATTTTTGAGACAGTATCACTCTATAACACAAGCTTCCCGTGAACCCAGTCTATAGATCTCACTGGCTACATACTTGCAAACATCTGCCTTGCCTCTGTGTCTTGTGTGCTGTGATTATCAGTTGAAGCTTCCTGCTTTGTCTTACAGCTGAAATCTTGCCTCAATTCTCAAGAGCTACGCCAAAGCTTGTGAAAATGGATGGATTGATACATATAAACTGGTAGGATAATGAATGACGTGTACCAATGCCCCTTAGTAGCACACTTCATTCTTCACCACCCTACATTCTAGTTGGGAAGACAGACACAAGTCCAGAAAGGGCATCATGAACACAAAGAACATCTATCCTAGTTGAGGAGTCAGGCTAGACAATTGTACAGCAGGGACATCTACACCAAGGCATGGGGATTGAGTAATCTTGAATGATGAAGAGTACTGGACAAACGGGAGGAGGGTGAAAAAGCCCAGGTGTCCTGGTGGTCTCTGGCAGGGCTCAGATGCTCAACCTGTTGGACAACATTCCTTGTAGATACTGCAGCTGCCTGCATGGCAGAACAGCATGTGCTTGTCAACTGATAAAGAAGGGCCTGGAGGGCCAGGGACAGGAAAATACCAAGGGCTTGGCCTCTGGAAACAAATCTAATCCCTTGGGAAATTGCAGAGCAGAGTGGCACTGACCAGAGGGAAATTGACCGCCACAGGTTTCATTGTGTCATGGCAGATTAGGGCATCCTGGGTGACATTCTGGCAAGAAAAGTCAAGCAAGGCTCTTGTAGAAATGGCCAAATTACTTTTGCAGTTACATTTTCAAAGGTCCTTGAATACATAAGAATTCATAGTTGCTGTGTTATGTGAAGGGCTGAGTTAAGAGACCTCAACTGCTCCAGTGTATTCCTGGCATGTACAACCTTAAATTAGAGGGGCTAAATAAAGCTGTGGCCTGCCCTTTCTGAAAGTTTGCCAGCCACTGATACAGATCATGTAGGACATGGGGCCTCATCTGAACTGATCTCCCGACAGACACTAGGACTTACTTTCTGGCTCAAATCTCTGACATCAGCCCTCCATTTTAGTCATGTACCTCATTTCACAGCCATAAAGGGCCAGGGGCCTTCAGGGTGTAGATTTAGTCCTCAGCATACCAAAGGGTTTCTTATGCAGAGAATAAATGATTGATTCCTGGCTCCAAACAGCCTGCCCCAAATTGTTCTTTTGTTTTGCATAGCCCGGTAATCTTCATGGCTTGTAGAGGTGCCCTTTGACTCTGGAGCAACATCTGAAGCCTTCTTGGAGTTTAGCATCAGTAAACACTTCAGACCTCCCAGGCAGCTCGAAGTCATGCTCCACATCACCTTGTTTGGAAACATCACCATCTGCTGGATTTCACTGCTTGTGCTTTCAAAGACTTGCCTGTGTTCTGCCAATTG
Source organism: Cricetiscus sungorus (assembly GCA_030556225.1). Classification (NCBI taxonomy): domain Eukaryota; kingdom Metazoa; phylum Chordata; class Mammalia; order Rodentia; family Cricetidae; genus Cricetiscus; species Cricetiscus sungorus. Next base: position 17,767,578 of record JANBXA010000726.1, read on the forward strand.
AGGGCATCCATGAATTGCTGTTTCTGCCGTGCAGTGACTTGGAGATGGGTATTTGAGGAAACCAGAACTGGGGTGGGGGTGGGCAAATAAGATGAAATCCACTATGCCTGGAGTTCCTGAGCTGAAGTGTTGGGTTGGCTGTCATCAGCAGCACACTGGGACTGCCTATATTTCTTCTTCTGAGGTCATAGCCTATGCCCTAAGTTAGGTCTAGCCATCAATTCTCAAAAGGGCCAAATTAAAGGAGAAAAGCACGGACAGGAGATTTGTTCAATGTGGCCACTGGGAAGAGGGACAAAGGGATCCGGCAACACTTCCACCCCGAGGCCCAAGTCCTTTAGGGCTGTGAAGTGAAATGAAAGTTTACATAGAGGGCCACAGCATCTAAGTAATCTCAATCAAGGTGAGGTGTGGTCCTGCCGGCCAGTGAGTGACCTACCGATCCTTGTCTGGGCTTCATCTACTAAGGTGGTCTGATAAGTTGTTAGGACTGTGTGAAATCTCATTCCTCCTTGGCTGGAGACATTTCCTTGTCCCAGCCTGAGATTCCTAGGGGTGCACTGTTTTCAATGTTGTGATTGTCATGTTGAGAGACACGAGGATGTCTTTAGAATATCTTCATTTCTGTCAAGACCATCACACTAAACAGTCTCGTCTGTACTACTGGCAGCCTGGATTGCCTCTGCAGGGACCATGCGGAATTTTCAAAGGGTGGAATGCTACCCTTTGCTTCAGAAGGAGACTGAAATTCAATCTCTGGAATCTGGTAAGAGACAGACTGGCTTCTAAGCATTCTCCATCCTAGGAACGCCCCTTGGGTCAAGGAACTGAGTGGACAGCATAGCTGTGAATGTGAATCTTGTCACCCTCACTTTAGCTAAGGCACGTACAAAGTATCTTAAATACAGCCTTTGTTGGTAGCAGCATAAGCAGCAGAACACAACATACTCTATCCTCTGGGGAAGAAAATGTCTGGACTTTTGAGTCCAGACTTAGACTCAAATCCCTGCCTTGCCGCACCCACCCGTGCTTCAGCTCCACTTGTCTGTTGCTGATATTCCATGCCCCTGGTTGTACAAGGGAACCATCATAAGACTTAGTTTCTGCACCAATGACACAAGAAGGTAAGTTTGCTATAATCAACCCCTTCTTCTTACTAATTGTAAAAGGCAAGTTTTAAATTTGTTTGGGCCTTTGTTGCAAATATACTGGCCTCGAACTTAACTTGCTGTATAGCAGAACATGACTTTCAATATCTGAACCTTTGCCTCTGCCTCCTGAGAACTGAGATTATAGGTAAAACACCACACCCTGATTATTCTCTGCTGGGTATTAACCCCAAGGCCTTGTGTAAATTAGCTTTATGCTTGGTAGTAACAGAGTTACATACCCAGTCCTAGCTGGATATTTTTTAATTTGGTGATTTTATACATGTATACAATGTGTTCTGATCTCTCTCTTCCTAACTTCTTTTATCTCCCTCCCATCCTTATTAGCCCCTCCCCGCTACTCATCACTAGTACAATTCCCAGATTTATGACTTGTGCTTTGGTTTTGTGATCCATTTAGCTTAACCAAAGTCAACTGTATGACTACTAGATTGGAACCACCCTCTGGAGCCTGGTAGGATGGTTCATCCGCAGATGCACAAATGAAGGCAAATTACTTCTCATTCGCAGAATCTATCAGTGTTCAACGGTCTAGCAGTGATGGGTGGGGTTTCCTGAGGCCCCTTCATCCATGCCTGTTAGCAGGCCCATTTTGTGCAGTCCCAGTGCAGGCATCCATAGCTGCCGTGAGTTCTCAATGGTGGTTCTTGTGTCTTGCCCTGGTGATGACATTTTGTAGCACTGCTTCTTATCTTCCAGCTCTTACATTCTATCTGTCCCCTCCTCTGCAATATTCCCTAAGTCTTAGATGGGCAGTTGTAAATATCTTGTTTAGGGCTGCTTCTCAATCATTGGTTGTCCTCATTATCTTGGGCAGCTATGAGTCTGCATTCACTATGTGCACTGCAAAGTAAAGCTTCTCTGATTATGGTTGAGATATAAACATAGATATTTTAGAGAGCAGTTTGACGCTGTGTCAATTTAACTACACAACAGTAGTAAGTTCCCCACTAGGGCCTGTGACCTCCCCTTATCACATAAGTTAACTTTTTTCAAATTGTTTTATCTTATATGTATGGTTGTTTTGCCTACATACACAGCCTCAAATCTGACCAGAGCTTGCTCTCATAATGGTTGCATCGCTATTGCACAGCTTGGCACACATTGCATGGCAAGTTGGTATTGACATTCATAGGGTTCACAGCTGGGTCTTTTCTCTCTTAGCAGCCTGGGTAGCACCTTCTAGCACTACAAAAGCTAGAAATCAGGAGGCATATTTCTAGCTTGGGTCTGGCTTGGTTTGTTTGTATCTTGCAAACAAGTTGGGAGCTATCATCAAGAATGAGAGCTCTTCTTCAAGGTATGGTGGGCAGCCAGGAGAAATGCACAGAACTTGTATTGTTTTGGCATCTCTGGCACTTCCCTGACTAATAACTTATGAATAAGGTGGTGCCTCATCCCAGGCACTAGTTTTGATTATTGTTGTTTACTAATCCATAGCTTCTGAGAGCAGCTTTTTCCAGAGATACTGATAATTACTTCAAATTATTTTCTTTTGTCATGGATTATAGTCTATAAAATTTGGCTACAAGATAGTAGATTACCATGTGTTTTTTCATATCCATTTCATTTTGCTTAACCCTTACACTGTCTTCTAATCTCTCCTATCTGTCCACCGCTCCCTGCTTTCCACTCTCAGTATTCTCCCTGTCTACTTATATGTTACCTACTTTCTACTATCCTTCATCCCACAAGACAGCCTACTCCCAATGGCATCATTTTACTTCTTGACTTCTACAGGAGCTTGCATTTGAGAACACAAAATTAGACTTGAAGTTAAGATCCACCTGTGATGGAGAAGAATAGGCATTTGTCTTTTCTGAGGGTCAGGAGGTTAGAAGGTTTATGAAGACCTCAACTGCTTTCCTTACTGTCTTAGCCAAAATGTCTCTCTTTAGTATTGATCCATACTTAGAATAAACAAGGAAAACATCTATGTAACATCCAACAAAACGATGTCTTTTAGGAGTCAAAAGATTTTATCTAAATTATGGCTCTGTATTAGATCTACTTCGTTTCTTTATTGGACTTCTCAAACTTGAATACTTCTTAGGTTGCAGTGTCTTTTGTTTTGATAAGTGGATTCCCATTTAGAACCCAAATATCTGAAAGGCTGAAGAGCAAGAGAACTTTCTGCACATGAGTGAGGACCTGAATTCAGATCTCAGCACCAACATGAGTAGCTTGGTGTGGCCTCAAACACCTATAACTCCAGTGTTGGCTAGGGTGTGGAGGGCAGAGACAAGATCATTAGGACTTGCTGGCCAATAGCCTAGACCTAGGTTCAATAACAGAATATATCTAAAAGGAATAAAGTGGAGAATTATTACAACAGGACATCCAACATCCTCTGTATCTCCGTGCCAGCACACTTATGTATATTCACCCCAAGTAGGCATACACACCACTCAAAGAAACAGAAAAAAAAAGTAACACAAAGTTTTGGAGTAAAGATAATCAAAGACACAAAATTAGTGTGAGGCTGGGGCTGGAGGAAAAAGAGGAAGATTGTGTGTGGTTCCCACTAGAATTTGGTTCTAGAACAGAAAGCACCTTTCTTCTTTTGCTCAATGCTATGTCCTGACCACTACACTAACACCTCCCATAGACAGAACTCCACAGCCACTTTGAATGATGACCCATAAGAAAAACTGACATACACAAAGCAGTTGAGTGTATCTTGGGCTCTCCCTGACTAATATCCTGCAGGAAAATCAGTGTCAGTGTCAGTGTGGAATAAGAACTCAAGCCTGCGAGAAGACTCATGCCATCTATGATCATCTACCTACCTTGTATTCCCCTTGCCTACTAATATCCTGCCTTAGAGGGTTAGGTATATAGCAGGAGATCAACTGTACAAACTAACTCTGACCTCACAGAGCCTTTCACACCCCTTCAAACATCCATAGTCAAGTAGCACAGTTTGCAAGAATGACACTGAGCTCTCAGTGAAAAACAAATGTGCACCACAATTGAACAAGCCTCCTCTTCAATAATAACATCTCAGCAAAGACAGAAGCAACATGCTTACTCCATTGCCGGCAAATCATATTGGAGATTTGGATGGGTAACCTTAACAGGCAGCTTGATGAAAATGCACAGAGAAAGCTTTCTGTCACCTGGGCCCAGCTTCCATGTTTGCTAGATTGGATGCCATTTTGAGGAAGATGCACCTGTGTTTCTGCTTGTCCTTTTGCAAACCCATCTTTCCATATTATTTTTTTCTTTTTTGTTTATTCTCTCTTATATTACATCCCAACCACAGTTCCCCCTCCCTCTTCTCTTTCCTGTCCTTTCTTCCTCCTCTTCTCTCCCCCCCAGATCCACTCCTCCTCTGTTTCACTTCAGAAAAGAACAGAGGTTCCAGGGATATCGACAAAACATGGCATATCAAGTTATAATAAGACTAGGCATATACTCTCATATCAAGGCTAGACAAGGCAACACAGTAGGAGAAAAAGGGTCCCAAACTCAAGCTAAAGAGTAAGAGATAGTCCCCACTCCCACTGTTAGACACAAGGACACCAAGCTGCACAACCATAACATATATGCAAGATGCCCTAGGTCAATCCCATATAGGCTCTCTAAGTGTCGGTTTAGTCTCTATGACCCCCTATGAGGCCTGGTTAGTTGGTTTAGTGGGCCATTTTCTTGTGTTCTTGATACATTTGAATCCAACAATCCTTCTTACTCCTTTCCTCTGGATTCCCTGAGCTCCACCTATTGTTTGACTGTGAGTCTCTGCATCTGCTCCTATTGGTTGCTAGATGAAGCTTCTCTGATGATGGTTATGCTAGGCTCCAGTCTACAATTATAGCAAAGTATCATTAGAAATTATTTCATTGACTTGATTTGCTTTTCCTGCCAAATGTGTTTGGATCTATCCTAGGTCTCTGGGCTAGGCAGTCTCTGGTTCTGGCCTTCCAGACTGTGTTGGGTGTGAGCTCCTTGTCTTGTCATGGGTCTTGAGTTGGACAAGTCATTGGTTGGCCTCTCCCACAAGTTCTGTGCACCTTTATAACAGCACATCTTACAGGCAGGACAAATTGTGGATTGAAGGTTTTATGACTGGGTTGGTGTCCCAGTGTCTCCACTGTAAGCCTTGCCTGGTTACAGAAGATGACAAATTTTAGTTTCATATCCAGTATTACTAGTTTCCTCTGGGGTTATCCTCACAGATTCCTGGGAGTTTCAATTGTACTAGGTGTTTGCCTTGCCCTCAAAATGCTCTCCAATTTCATTGTCTTTCCTAGTACTCTCTTCCCCTGCACCCCTCATCTATCCCCCCCCAGCCAACCAGAGAAATCTATTAACAGCAGCTTATAAAATGGAAAAAAAAGTTTTTTTTTTTTTTTTACCAACTCCATATCTGACAGAGGGCTAATATTCAAAACATATAAAGAGCTCAAGAAACTAGACAGCAACAAACCAAATAACCAAATTAAAAATGTGGTACAGATATAAACAGAGAATTGTCAACAGAGGAATCCCAAATGGCTGACAAACACAAAACAAAATGTTCAACATCCTTAGCATAGAGAAATGCAAACCAAAACAACCCCGAAGTTCCATCTTACACATGTCAGAATGACTTAGAACAATAACACAAGTAACAACTCACGTTGGCAAGGGCATAGAGTAAGGGGAACACTCCTCCATTGCTGGTGGGAGTGCCAACTTGTACGGCCACTTTGGAAATCAATATGGTAGCTTCTGCCTTAAGATCCAGCTATACCACTCTTGGGCATATACCCAAAGAATGCTCCATCTTACCACAGAGACACTTGCTCAACCATGTTCATAGCAGATTTATTTACAATAGCCAGAATCTTGGAGAAATCTAGATGTCCCTTAACCAAAGAATGGATAAATAAAATACAGTATTTTACATAATGGAGTATTACTGGGCTGTTAAAAAATGACATCAGGAAATTTGAAGACAAATAGATGGAACTAGAAAAAAAAATCATTCTGAGTGAGGTAACTCAGACCCACAAAGCCAAACACGGTATGTATTAACTTATAAGTGGATATTAACTGTAAATTGAAAGATAATCATCTACAATCCACAGACCCAGAGAGGCTCAGTAATAAGGAGGGCTTAAGGTGGGGTGTATAGATCGGCCACCTTATCTTCTAAGAGTCATGCCAGTACTGTTGCTGTGTGGAAAGGAAGTGGTCTTATTATGGAGGTGATCAACAGAGTAGCTGAAAAATGGCAAGCAGCCAAAGCTCATCTTTTTTTTTATTGTTGTTGTTCCTGCAAAAGTCCAAGTCCAAGACCAGTCATTAAAAGAGAAACTATTCTCTTGAGAAGAGTAAAAATAGACTACCAGCTATACCGCTGCTGGGTATATACTTGCAGGGTTCTAAGTCATCACAGCACTGAAATAATTGCACATCTGTGTTTATTATAACACTGTTATCAATAACTAAATGTGAAACTGGCTTAAGTAACACCAAATGCATGGATTAAGGAAGTATAGAATGTATGTAGAGTGAACTATTTTTCAGTCACTACAAAGAACAAAATCCTCTATGTGTAAGAAAATAAAAAGAATATACCCACAGAGGAAGTTATCACATGATTTCTTTCATATGTAGAAGCTTTTAGGAAAGACATAAACCAGTTAATGAACAAAGAGGCCATGAGTTTGAAGGAGAGCAGGAAGAACCTGTGGGAGGGTTTGGAGGGAGGGAAGGAAATGATGTAATTAGATTATAATCTCAAAAACTAAAAGAAGTAATTGTTTAAAAGATATAAAAGTAGAAGGAGGATTATCGGGGACTAGGAAGAGGACCAGTAGGAGTAGGGTCAGGAGTAGGGTGATAAGCAGTACATGTATCAAAATATATACTATATGTGTGTATAAAAAATCATAATGAAAAGCATTAGTTCATACAATAGACAGACTAATAAATATATACATTGTCCTACATAGACGCTCCAAAGCAATGGTGAAGGATGATCTCAGTACTTCCCCATGAACTCAGGGGCAAATATTAGGATTAAATGAAGGCATGTTTTCAGGGCTGTTTTTCAGAAGCACAGAGTGGGAGATGAGAGAAGGACCAGACAAGGGTTGCAGAATTCCCTGGGAGGTAGGTAAACCGAGGGAGATAACAGAGTGCAGAGGTCAGAGTTAGTCAGCAGAGTCCTGCACGTGTGATCTAAACTAGTGCTGCCACTTACTGTCTCAACGTCCATTTCCTCACTAGTAAAATGGAATCATGAGAGTTCTGGCACCACGAGACCGTAGGGAAGAGGAATGGAATGCCCTTGACTATGGAAAGAGTGCAGTGCACTAGTGGCATGATTATTAGCGTCCCTAGGATTAACATGCCAGCACAGACCGAGTGGGCTACAAACAGTGGTAGGTCTAGTCCCAGTGGGAATGAGAAATTCACTTCTTGCTAAGTGGTTCCACATGTGCCTTGAAAGTCAGTCCATGAAGAGCCCACCCTTCAAGCAGGAAGCAGGAGAAAGTTCACTGGAGAGCCCAAGATTTAGCAAGGATCACAATTTCTGCTTTCTTGACTTACCCTGCTAACAGCGTGTGAGGTAAACAGCTGGCCTCAGCCCAAATGCCCCACTATAAACAGACCCTGGCATCAAGATTTGAGTGCACATGACTTAGTACGCAACGCTCCGGGAAGAACTGGGTAAGGGCATGGATAGTAGGTAAGGGCGTGGGCAGGAGAAGAAGGAAAAGTGTGGGATTTCTAGTTAAGTCCCCGCCTCCTCTGTATCCTTCAGGGAAGCTGAGGTATGTAAATGGTACATGAGTGCTGAATTTCACTATTCCTGCAGCAGCCACTCATGGGCTAAGGACTTCCTCTCAGGCTCTTCTGGTTTCCTGTGCTTTCAAGAAAGGGGGCTTTAATCATTCGAGGGCAGACTTCCTAACAGAGTTGCAAATACTGGCCATTAAAAGCAAAACATACTGGAGAAGTTTGTCAGTTTCTTACCAAAGAAAACAAACCCTTCCCTTAGGATTTGGCCACCACACTCGTAGCTATTATCCAAAGGCATTGAAAACATACGTTCACACAAAAAACAACACAAAGGTTTGCAGCAACTTCATTTATAATGGTCCAAACTTAAAAGCTCCCTAGTTGTTCTTGAGCAGTAGACAGAAAAATTAGCTAGTGTATATCTAAACAATGGAATATTATTCAGAACTCCAGAACTCAGGAGGTAGAGGCAAGCAGATCTCTGTGGGTTCGAGACCAGCCTAGTCTACAAGAGCTAATTCCAGGACAGGCTCCAAAGCTACACAGAGAAACCCTGTCTCGGAAAAACAAAAACAAAAACAAAACAAAAAAAAAATTCATAGCCATCAAAGTGTTCATGTCATTATATCATTTAACATTTTTGAGTGTGTTGTGGAACAACTTTGTGAGACTTCCACTTGCTTTACAGCCTTGACCACTTGATAGAGTATTTATCATTTTACCCATTCTATTGGATTTGATGTATCGTATCTTGGTGATTTGCATTGTTTTGACAATTGGACGCTAGTGAACATTTCTTCATGTGCTCATTGGTTGTTTCTATACTCATTGTGAATATTTGACCTATATCTTATTAGGTTGTTTTACCTTTTTATTTCATTCTAAGACCTCTTTATATATTGTGCATACAAGTCTTTTGTGTGGTATATGTACTGTAATTAATTTCTCCTAGTCTCTTTATTCAATTTGACCTTTTGAATGGTACATTTAAGAGAATTTTAAAATTATTTTAAGACTATCATAATCTCCTTTAGTAATTCATGTTTTTGTGATGTATCTATAATTACCTATGAAAAAATTTTGATCCTCCAAATCAGGAATATTTTCCTCAAGGCATTAAATTTTGCATATGCTTTGAGGTAAAGCTACGAGTTTGTTTTCTATATGAGTTTGCTTAAAAATGAGTGTCATTCCTTACTGCATTCTTTTCTTGCATTGTATAAAGGTAAGAAAGTGATTATTCATGAATGTGTGCTTCTTTTCATTCTCCACTCTTCCGTTCATTTATGCTTATAATATATGAAAACTTTTATCTTGATTAGTATGATGTTATAGTAAGCTCTATAATCAGGTAGTATAAGTCCTGGAAAATTATTCTTTTTTAAAAAAAAGTTTAAAAATCTATCTTGAGTCTTGTCTGTTTGAGATGGGGCTTCATGTACCCTAAGGCAGCCTCAGATATCGTATGTGATAGAGACTGGCCTTGAACTCTTAATTTTCCTGTGTCACCTTCCCAAGTACAAACATAGTGAAATAAAAAGCATTTATTTTCTTATTTTTGAACTCCTCATCTTCCTGTCTTCACCTCCCAAGTATTGAGATTAGAGGCATGAACTGCCACACCATAAATTTTTTTGCATTTGAATAGGAAGGGTGGGTTTATAAATATTATTTATTTCTTTAAAAGTTCAGCCAGGAATTTGAACATGGGTATTAATCAACAAATGTGATACTGCATCTTCTCATCCAGAGACACAAAATATCTCTCCACTTATTTACAAGTGTCGTTTTGCTCTCTGACATACTCCAATCCCTACTGTGCAAATATGACAATTGCTAAGCTTATTTCCATGTATTGCTACTAATTTTCATTGAATTGTATTCTTAATTTCATTTTTCACTGTTGGTGTATAAAAACTGAATTGTTTTTATATGATGTTATTTTATCCTGCAAATTAGCTTGAGTTCTTATGCCTAATAGTTTCATTCTTGAGTTCTCAAAAGGACTTTTGGTGTAGATAACAGCCATCTGTGCATGAAAAGAATTTTAGTTATTTCTTTCCAATCTGGATTCTGACATCTCCTTTCCTCCCTCCTTCCCTCCCCTCTCTCTCCCTCCTTACTTTTTAATTTTCCCTCATTATACTGGCCAGAACCCCAGTACCATGTTGCATAGAGATGAATGTAGACATTTTTGTCTTGTTCATGACTTTATAGATGAAGGTATCACTACCACAGTTATCCCCTAAGATATAGAAAAATCCAATTCCTATCCATAACAAAGTCAAGGTAATAAAAAAAACAAAAGTATTTTCTCATCTTGATTTAAGGTATTTATGCAACACCATTAATAATTATCTTTAAATTTTTAGGTGTATCTACTTTTATGTGTATGAGTGTTTTCTTTGCATATATGTCTGTGTACTATGTGTGTGCCTGGTTCTTGTGGCGGTCAGAAGAGGGCATCATATTCTCTGGAACTAGACTTAAGAACTAGACTTATGAACTATTATGTTGGTACTGGGAACAGAACCTGGGTCCTCTGCAAGAGTAACATGCGCTCATAACCACTGAGCAATCTCCATGGTTCCAACAATGCTAATGGTGAAGTACTCACTGTTTTTCTCTTTATGGTCAGGAATAAAGAACAGTCTCGAATTGCAAGTAAAATGTTTCTATGCTTGTGTTTAGTGTTTCTGTATTACTGCTGTAACAACTAACCACAAACCTAGTACCTTGAATCAGCAGATATTAATTATGTTGTAACTCTGCACATCAGGTGCCCAACATAGGTCTCATTGGGCTGTAACCAGGCTGCAACGAGATTGTTTCCCTTTCCAAGGCTTTGCTTTTGAAATCTGATGGATGCCTTGGTCTGTGTTCTCCTTCATCCTTTCTCCATCTTCAGAGCCAGCAATGGGAGGTACAGCCATCTCACATAGCATCTTTCTGGCTCACTTCTCTTTTGTCTTCTTTTTCCACATTTGATTACAGTGGACCAACCTGGATAATGGATCATCTCCCTATTTGAGGATTTGCTGATCATCACCTGTAATTTCATTTGTAGCTTTGCTTTTTCTCTTGACTTGTAACATACTCATAGGTTATGGGGATGGGAAGACGAATATGCTGGAGAAAGTGTAATTGGGCTATCCATACAGCATACTCTCATAGGCGTGTCTCACATACAAAATGCATTCATCCCATCTACAGATCCCAAATGCCTTATCCAGTTTATAGCAGTATCTACAAAGAATCAGCAGTACCCAAAGTTTGTCATCTCTAAAATCTTAAATTTCATCATTTATATTAAGTGTGGACAAGGCTTTGGATATAAACCCTTTTTAGGGCCAGAAAACCTCTGAAAGTCAAGAGACTTGTACTGGCTCCCAAACTATGATGATGATCTGGAAAAATGGTGATATGCATTCCTATTCACAAATGGAGAGTGTAGAATTAAATCAAGGCATCATTTTTCCCAAGCAATTTTAAAATCAAGGAAAGCAAATTCTGTTCATTTTCAGCTCTGCACTCTGGGTTCATGCTCCCATCTTAGTTACCCTTAGACATCCAGAAAAGGCACTGTATATTTCCAGGTTATTATTTTCTTCAGCCTTTGGATGCCTTCTGCATGCTGATATTTGGGGACCACTCCTTTTTTTTCACATAATACTCTGAGTCCTATTTGGTCTGGACCAGCAGTGTTTGTGCTCAACATAACGTTGTCAAGAACTGCATGAATCTTGCAATTGTCATGGAGGTCCACTCCTTTTGATGCAGGCACCCCCATCAAAGACCTTTCTCAAGTGATAACTGACTTTAAAGCTGCTATGATAACCTGACTTTGAATACAGGCTCCAGATGAGCAGACTCCAAGCTATCAGTAGCTAGTGATGACAAACACAGGTATGATGGATACACATTAACTAAATGGGTTCCACTTCCCCTTCCCCTCCATCCTAAAGTTCACCATTCACTCCTCAAAATGTAAAGTCCTCTTTCCCTCTCCTGTCACCTGGGAGTTAGAGATAGCCTGATTGCCAGCATGTACCATGGACTGCTCATCAATTGCCTGGCATAGAACCAACCTTTTCTTTTTGGCTGAAATGTATAAACAGGGACCCCCTCATCCTCCAAAATACCTATAGAGCCTCCACTTTGCTGTCTCTAGATTGTGTTATTATTATCTCTTCTGATAAATTTTTTATTGCAAATACATCCAACTTGGTATGCTGCTTTGAGCTTCTATCCCAAAAGCGTTGACATCTGAATAACAGCATGATCACTGCAAAGAACCTTCCATGTGTCTGAATACACTTATCTCCCTTTATCCATGGGGGCTGCTATTCAATGAATACCGGAAACAGTGGAGTGTACCAAGCTCTGCAGACACTGTCTACCTCTTTTCATATGCTTTAGGCCGGAAGAGGTTCATATTTTGGTGTTTTGAACATTTGCATATGCATAATAAAACATCATAGGAATGAGACTCTTGTCTAAGCAGAGATTCAGTTCTATTTCATATGTCATATAGACTGAAGTGAATTTTGTATCTGGATCAAAGTTTTGCAGCATGGACTTTTTCCCTTAAGTATGCTAGTGTTGCAAAGCTTTGGTTTGTGGATTTTCTGTTTCCAAATGAGGGTTAGTCAATGTATACTTTGTATCCCTTCTATTTAACCATACCTCTCAGAATGTTTAGCTTATAAATTAGGCATAGTATAAGATTGTGGAGGTCAGGCTATGCCCTACTCCAAGCTACTCTGTGTTGTGTAAAAACGGTTTTATTTTCAGGTTGTGTCCCATATCATAAAGAGTTTGGGAAGCTATTCTGAAGGTGGAGGATGATTTTATGCCTGGGTAGATGCTGTCCAACATTACCCATGTAGCACTAACAACTCAAATGAAAGACTTTAAGAAAATAGAAAGAGTCATCTCAGATTTCATAATAACAACAAAGTATTTCCATATAAAACAGGCTTCTTGTTACTGGGCTGAAGTCAGTGCTGAAATTGTGCTCTTTTATAGGCTCTATAGGAGAACCCATTTCACGGCTTTACATCACTTCATGACCGTCTGTGAACTTTAGTTCACAACTCCCTATTTTGAAAGACATCAATGGCAGGTCCAGTCTTTGTAATGGGACATCATTCTGACTATTTTCATCCTCTGCATGACCTCTCTTCATTTTCTAAGAACTCTTTTGATTATATTGGGCATACCTAGATAATCCAGAGAAATCTCCCCATTGTGATTAGATTAGCAATTTTAATACCATCTATAACCTTAATGTCCCTTGGCCACATACTATCACGTACTCATAGTGAATAGAGTACGTGAATTAGAGCGTGTACATATGAAGAGCCATTATTCTGCCAGCCACATGCATCACATTAATTGAGCTTAAATGTTAAACCAATATTGCGTTCCTGGGATAAATAACACTCGGTAAGCTTGCATAATATGTTTCATACATTGTTGATTTCTGTTTGTCCTCCTTCAAAAAGATTGCTCTGTGATTTCTCCCCCCCTTATGGTGTCATTTATTTATTTCCATATCAGGGTTCTACTGGGTTTTTTCCCCTTCATCTAGTGGCTTCCTCTTCCTCTCCTCCTCACTCACCTTCTTTCTTCTTATCCTCTTCTTCCATTCTTTAGATTGAGGGTGGATCTTGAATCACTCTGTAGCCTAGGATGGGCTAGAGTCTCTGGTTTTACAGCCTCTGCCAACAGAGCAATGGGAGTTCAAATGTTCCCAGCCTTACACTGTGGAGAGCAGACAAAATAGTCCCCACATTATTTTCTGAAGTATTTGTGAAGGACTGAGTGTTAGAATTTGCCAAATAACCCCCCTGTCCTGGGCCTTTTTCAGCAGAAGATATTGAGTCTCCGATTAAAATTTTAAAATAAGGCAAATATGTGGCTAAACACAGCATTTGGGAGATTGAGGCAGGAAGTTTGCCTGCTTAGGCTACATAAGCCAGAAACCTGGGATCACATCGTTTCATCTAAACTGTCTAATTCCTTTGAAAGAAACCAGTTTCCAGTAAGAAGCATTTAAAGTCTAGACATTGGTAGCAATGGTTTCTCTTCCTTTTCTCCTCTCTCATCTTCTTCATAAATCTAGCAAGGATTTTGTCAATATTACCACCTTTTCTCTTCAAAAGTCAACTTTTGCTTTCTGAGATTTCCTGATTTTTTTTTTTGTTTTTTATATTTCATTTATTACTGGTAGGATACTATCTGTGTCCTTATTGGGTTTTTAAATTTCTTTCAGCTTCTTAAGCTTGAAGTTTATGTTATTGATTTGGAGCTTTTATTTTTCTACAAAGATTTAAAGTTGTATATGTTCCCCCAAGGAGTGCTTTAATTCAATCTCATACATTCATATAGATTGTGTCAAATTTATTCACGTAAAAATGTTTTGAATAAGGCGGGTGTGGTGGTGCCCAAATATAATCTCAGCATTTTGGAAGCAGAGACTGCAAGATTTAGAGTTCGAGGCCAGCAGTGGCTTACACAGTAAGTTAAAGGGCAGTTTGGGCTACATAACTCTGCCTCAAAACAAAAAAAAATCAACAAAAATAAAACAAAACCATGTATATGTTTGAGACACAGAGTAGGTGGGGCTCCATGAGTTTGAGGATAGCCTGGTCTGCTTAGTGAGTTTCAAGACAGCCAGGACTACACAGCGAACTTTGTCTAGCTATACTTTCAAGTCTTGCTTTGACACCAGTGTTATGTAGAAGTATCTTGTTTACTTTCTCAACATTTGTATATTCTCAGATAACTTTCTGGTATAAATATCTGATTTAATTAAAGTCATAATGTACATAATTGACTTGAATCTTCTTCAATTTTATTGTGACTTCTTTCATGGCTCAGTGCATCCAGAAAATATTCTCTATATAATTTTTTAAATGTGTATTCTGTAATCACTGAGTGGAAAACAAGAAAAGGCCAGGTCAATTTGGCTGGAACAGTGCTATACAATCTATGCATTCTTGCTTCTTTTCTGTAAGTTATTGGAGGTGGGATATTAACATGTCTTATCACTATCACTGATTCATCTATTACTCATTTTCTTCTGTCAGGTTTTAGTTCATGTTCTTTGGAGTTTTGCTGTCCAGGACAAGTATTATTACAATTGTTTATCCCTCTAAAGATGGTGAGCTTTTATGTACATAGTTCCCTTTTGTTTCAAGGATCATTTATTATCTTAAAATTATTTTCTCTTGTGTCAACACAGAAAATACTGTTCCTACATGGTCAATATGTCCATGAGATAGGTATATGTTTCCTTGCTTACTTTCATCTTATGAGTGTGTTTACCCCTGAAGTGTGTGTCTTCTGTGTAGCTAACTTTTGCTTACCTAGTCTGATGATTTTGCCCTTTTAGTGGGGTGTTTGCATTTCCTCATTCAATGTACTTATTGATAGGTTGCATCTGGGTCTACCATTGTATTGTATGTTTTTGTTTTTTTCTTTGCAGTTATGTGCATGCTGCTCCTTATCTGCCCTATGTGGACTAAACTTCTTTAACTGCATAATTGTCATTCATCTATTACTTCTCTCTTAACATATTCTTTTCAGTGTTTTTTTAATGCTCTTTCTAGTGTTTACACAATATGTTTCTTGACTTACTACAATTTATTTCAATACCATAGTCACTAATTAATAGGATGTGAAACTTTTCTCAAACATTCCTTCTTTGGTTCTCTCTCCTAGGTGACCCTGCTGTCATACAGATTTACAAGTTACAAGCATGGTACAGTGTTAGATTTATTGCTTGTACAACCATGTGGCTCTGCTAATTTTATATTTCATTTATACTTTCCCTGTTTGTCAAGATAGGTGTTCTATATTATATTTCCAAATTCATTGATTGACTTGCTCATTTAAATCTTCTGCTGAGGCACTAGCATGAATTTTTTATTTCTATTATTTTCTAATTCTCAGACTCACGGGTAGCTTTTTGGTGTATGACTTATATGTCAAGTGTCAGAGTCTCTATTCTCTGTGTCATTTTCATCATTTTTTTAAAAATTCTTTACAAGTGAATGTTCCCTTCACTTTTAAACATATTCATGATGGTTGCCTCAAAGACCTTCTCTATTCAATTCATCATCTGGAAATATTCAAAAAAAAGTTACTATTACCTGTTTCACCTCATCTCCCTGGGTATAAGTCACACTTTCCTTTTTGTGTGAATCTCTCATAACGTTTTTTCTGTGTTGTACCTTTCAAGTAATGTAGTACAGCACTTCTAGATCCTGACTCTTCTTCCAATGATGGCTGATGCTTGGTTTGATTTTGCTTGATCAGTTAGTAGCCAGGTTAGAATAATTACACTAAATCCTTAAGGATCATTAGTGAACCTTTATAGTGTAGTTATTAACCAAATATTGGCCAGAGATTGCATTCTAATGTGTTGCACCTTGAATACTTCCTCTGACGGTGACTCTGTGTGCATGGGAAACTATGAGCTGTTTTCAAGATTTCCCCAGATTTTGCTTCTTTTTAGGTTTTCTTAGAACATTTTAGTAGGCATGTGATGGCTCTGTGACATGTGATATGTGCTGGCTCTGTGACATGTGAGGGGACAATTTGAATGACTCAGTTCTCGGCTTCCATCATGTGGGTTCAGGTAATTGAAATTAGGTAGTCAGACTGGGTAGCAAGCACATTTATACTCCTACCTATCTTTCTCACCCTCAAACTTATTATATCTTCTATGCACCTTATCAATCTTCTTATGATATCAAACAACAAAGGGCAGAGTTACTTGGTTTGCCGCATGATCTTGCTATCCAACTATTTGATATACTTCCAAGGAGAATAAACTTGACATATCAAGGAAACACATACGCATATCTATCTGCTCACAATAGATAATATGTAGAAATAGTTGAGGTGTCCACTAGGCAGGTGAATGGAGAAAGCAAACGTGGTGTGTATACACAATGGATATTTATTAAGCTTGAAAAATCCTATTATTTGTAGCAAAATGGATGGAGCTGGAGGAAATTATGTTAAATAAAATAAGTCAAACACAGAAAGACAAGTGGAGCACATTCCTTTTCTACATATGAGGAAGCTCTAATAAACAAGCCGGATTCATAGGGTGTGTTGTGGCATGCTTGCAATGCCAGCATTTAGAAGTCAGGGTCAGAAGGATCGCCCAAAGTTTGAGGTCAGGTAAGTGACACCATAAATTCTATACTGTGGGAACCTAGCTAAACAAAACAACTCACAAAAAGTTCAATCAAAGGTCTAGTCATAAGAGAAATTCAGAATCATGATTAGAAACTAGAAAGGGTGAGGAGTAGGAAGACAGGGGAACATTATATTAAGGACAGAAGAGAATAGTTAGGCAGGGTTGTTGAGTTTTAGATTCTTATTGTTTTCTACTCTGCTGATCAATTCTTATGTAACTCCAGGTATATATGATAAGTATGCAAATAAAATATTTGTTGATAATAAGCCATAAAGACATCTATTTTAAAACAATTCTTTGCTATTGTCTTAGTGACTATTCTTACTGCTGTGACCAAATACTTGTCAAGGCTAACTTAAGGTTTATTTTGGTTCCAGGATTGAAGACATGCAGCTCATTATAGTGGGGATAGACGGCTGGTGATGCCACTGGTCAAATTTCATTCCCACTCTGGAAACAGAAACAGAGTCCTTTTTTTTTTTTTATTTAGTCTGAGATCCCAGTCCGTGATGTGTGTTCCCTCCTCAGTTAAAATACTCTGGAAACATTCTCACACCAAGAAACATGACGCCTAGGTCATTCCAGACCCAGCTAAGCTAAGAATGAAAAGTAACCTCACACATATACATAAATTTCTTAGGATTTTTTAAACATGAAAGCAAATTTATCAACTAATAAGATGGATGTACTTGTTCATTTTAAAGAATTAAATCTTAAATGATAATTGATATGGCAGCTATAGTACATATTCAATATTTTTTGGACTTGATTGATATTTTGATTTTATAATCAGCAATAATACAAATGCTGTTTTGCATAAATATATTACAATTTTGCAGAAACCTCCGAAGACCATTTTAGACGCTGATGGAAACTCTGTCCTAATCCCAAGCCAAAATTTACTTAAGTTTTAAAATGAAACTCAAGCCAGTAAACCAAGCAGCAATTTGTAAAATTAAACACGCTAATATTCTAATATAATAATCAAAACATATGCTAATTTGATACATACGGAGTAATGATAGGTTAAAAGTACTACAGTTTGCTTTCTGTAATTAAATCATTATGAGAAATAATAAGCAATAAGTGCAGAAAACTTTATATGTACAGTACAATAAAAAGAATACAATTGGTTCAGTGAGAAGGCTCAGTGATTAGCAGTGCTTGCTGTACAAGGCTGGCCATCTGAATTCAATCCCTGAAACACTTGTAAAGATGGGAGAGAAAATGAACTCCACAAAATTGTCCTCTGACCTCCACACTGATATCACAAGCATGTGGACCACCCCAGTATCACAGCATGTGGTCCAGACATACATCATACACAATAACAAATTTAAAGTTCTTTTGGAAAGAACACTCCAGGGCTAACAAGATGGCTCAACAGATAACGGCTCTTGCGGCTCAATCTGAAGACTTGAATTTGATTTTCAGGACCCACATCGTGGAAGTGGGAAATGGATTCCCACAAGTTGTATTCCAACCTCTGCAAGTGAGCCACGGCACACACAGGTTCTCTCCCATCAACAAATAAACGTCATGAAAAAAATGTAAACACTACAATGTATTGTGCAAAGTATGCATATGTTCAGAACCAAGGCACATTAGTGCAATATAACATGAGGGCTATAGTTTCTACAACACCAACATTTATTGACATGACCCCTTGTGGTGTCATGATCCTCTCTTTGAGAATCTGTGTTCTACAGCACAGAAGGATGAATATTTTACAATGATGTATTACATATTCTATATGACCAACTAGATGAACTGAGTTTGAAGGATGAACTTGAGTTTTGAAGCAGTCCACATTGTATTCTTATACTGAAATATCACACAGAGGATATTGTCCGTATATGTATAGTTAGTATGTTAATGAAAGTATTTTGTGTGAAAATATCAGTATTTAAAAGAATAGGGCTTGGGATATGGCTCATTGGTAAAACATCTGACTAGTGTGTTCAGGGACTAGTGTGTTCCATGTTCAATACCAGAGAATAATAATAAATTAAGTCAAATGTGGTTCCGTAGAAATGAGCAGTACAAAGCTCAAGTCTCTCGTGCTCTTGGCCTGTTTCCCAAACCTTCAGGTACTTCTATCAACGTGGCAAATTCCATTCATGGACTTCAGTTTGAAAGGACACACACACGCATGCATGCACGCACACACGCAAGCATACACACGACCTACCTGGAGAAGTAGAAAGATTGAAGGAGCACAGGACATTTGTATCCTTCTATAAGATTCTGTGACAGAAATGTAACTAATACAACCACCATGCCCAAACCAAAATCAATGGGTTTTATGTAGCCAGGGGAGAAAAAAAAAGCTGTTTGGATGAGGTGCATGTGATGGACAACATAATGCATGCTAAAAAGTTCTTTAAAGTCAGGGTAGTCTGTTAAATGCATACATAAATAGTAAGACTGAGTGCTTTCAGGCACCTAAATATGGAATCCTAAAAATAACAGATCTCAACCCACAGGAATAAGGTTCTAATGATGAGATAGCAAGAAGTGGCACAACTTTGGTTACAGTTCTTAACTTCAGTTGTTGAAGAAGCATGGCAGACCACTAGGGATATTAGATTAGGTAAGAAAATGGTTGTATGGTGCTTTGTTGTTCTTGTTGACGTCTCATTTCTTTTAAAATAATAATCATAAGCCCTATGTTGACAGATTAAGTCTAACCAGTTTGCTAAGGCTGGAATGGATGGTCTCTCTCCTGTGCTCCTCTCCTGGCTGCCTGCCCAGCTCTCCCTCTCCATCTCCCTGCATATGCAGAGACTATCCGTGGACAGACGGGATCATGTTTCCAAGGCTGAGCTCAACTCTGGACTTTTACTCTAAAACAGAAGTGAGTTTTCTTTAGAAGGCTTTCCTGTTTTGGATCACAGTTTATTCCCCAAAATTTGACAGTAAAAACCAAAGGGATAAAGTCTAGGTGAGAGAGAGAGAGAGAGAGAGAGAGAGAGAGAGAGAGAGAGAGAGAGAGAGAGAGAGAGAGAGAGAGAGAGAGAGGTAAATAACTCTTTACTAATCATTTAAACTTCAGCCACAATAGATTCTGTATCAATGATACTTATTTTCTCAGCATTCACTTCTTCAGCGAACATTTCTTTCTTTCTTTCTTTCTTCCTTTCTTTCTGGTTTTTCGAGAAAGGGTTTCTCTGTATTGTTTTTAAGCCTGTCCTGGTACTCACTCTGTAGACCAAGCTGGCCTCAAACTCACAGAGATCCACCTGCCTCTGCCTCCCGAGTGCTGGGATTGATTAAAGGTGTGCACCACCACTGCCCAGTTCAGTGAACATTTCTTCAATTGCCTATTGCATGCAGCCACTGGAGTATGTCTTGGCACTCATCTCCATCAGTGCTCTTGACAAACGTATGCAGGGAATCACTTCTTTACTGCAGCATTAGGGACCTCTGTGGCTCGGGGAGCTCAAGTGACCAGGTGACTTTGCTGGTTAAGATTCAAAATAGACTTTTCAGTCACCAGAGATACTGCTCTTGCTACCAGCCTTGCAGCTGCTTTGCCGCTGGCAGTTGCTGTGGAGACTGTGCTGTGAGCTGTCAAAATATTAACAGAGGTATGCACTCTTGTCCATCAGAGGACATTTCATTGGTCTAATTTTACCAGCCTATTTATTTAGTGACATAGAAGAAGTTGGCTCAGTATAGACAAAGGGTGGTGCATTTGGCATCTTGCCTAATCCAGCTCAATGTACTTTTGAAGATGCCACTTTCCAAAGCCACTGTTTTACTTACTGGGGAAGCACTGGGAGATTTCCCACACAGGTCAGGAGAGAAGAAAACAAGAGGCTTGCTATTGTCATTATTGTTTAACATCTCACAGAGACATTGGCCAAACCAATTAGACAAAAGAAAAAACAAGCATTATAAAAATGAGAAAGGAAGCGATGAAACATTTCTACTTAAAATAATAGAATTGCATTACGCCTGAAAATATGAGTCAAATGAAGAACTCCTACAAAACCTAGATATAAAATAAATAGGCAAATTGGATTCCTTTCTTATATGTAAAGAGCTATTAATCAGAAGATCACCGTCTCACAAAACAACCAAAAAGATGATACACGAATGTATGATATATAGCAAATATGTAAAGCCTACATGAGAAATATTTTTAAATTTTATTTGTAATTAAAATAATATACCATCTCCCTCTTTCCTACCCTAAGTATGCCCTCAAATCATGCCCTCTTTTTCTTAAAAATTATCAACATTTATGAGTAAATGTACAACAAAAACCTGTGGAGTCTGCCTACTTGTGCATGTGTGTGTTTTTAGGACTGACTACTTGGTACTGGATCCCAAGGAGGCACATCTTTGGAGAAGACAAATTCTTTGCTCTGATGGGAGATGTTATTCTGTATATATGTTTCTCATACTGGTTAATAAAGCACTGTGGCCAATAGAAAACTAGATAGGCGGGGCTAGGAGACTAGGAGGAGGAAGAGGAAGTAATAGGTAGGGTCGAGATGTAGCCCGGGAAGAAGCAGGAAGCCTGCCGCGCTGCTCCCCGATAAGACAACCACGTGGAAATACTTAGATAAGTAGAAATGGGTTAATAATTAAGACAGAGCTAGCCCATAAACAGTAATGGTAATTGGCCAACAGGATTATATCAAATACAGAGTCTCTGAGTGTTATTTGGGGCACACGTGGTTGCAGGACAATGGCGGCAGGACCAGGAGGCCGGCGGGAACAACATGCCGTAACATTGCTCTTCTTTATTTATAAAACTATATATTAGACACACAGGGTTTTAGGAAAGAAATAAATAAACTAAGTCCTGAACAGAGGCTGGCAAGATGGCACAGTAGATAAAGACCTGGTGGTGTGAGTTTCATTTCCCGAACCTACAGCGGGAGGAGAGAACTGACTGCTGGAATTGGTCCTCTGAGCTCAACATGTGTGCCTATACAACACAACAATAAATACAAAACACCCAACACATTTAAACAGTAGGCCTGAACAAATAGAAAAACATAGCCTGCCAGTCAGCATCACAAAATATCAATTATCCTTAAGCATAATTGTAATTCTAACATAATACACAGCATTTGTTGCCTGACACTGGATAAGGCTATGGTGTAAAGAAAAAAAGGAAATAGGAATAAAACAGAAAAATTGTGCAAAAGAATGTAAGAAAGCATGCCATAACCTCACTAGATGTTAAAACATACTCTAGACCACCAAAAACTAAACTGTGATATTTGTGAATGGATAGAAACAAATAAAAGCTTCAAATAGACCAAAGTACATATTCTTGTATTTGCTAAATACAGCCTCCCAAGTCAATAGAAGTAGAAATAAACCTTGGGATTAATAATGTCTGAAACGCTAGATAGTCATTTGGGAAAAGATTAAATTGAATAAACCCCTCACACTATACATTAGGACAAAACCCAAATAGATCAAAGATTTAAGTTAAAAGGAAACCATTTAATTACTATACTGGCTTGTTTTGTATGTCAGCTTGACATAAGCTAGAGTTGTCAGAGAGGAAGGAGCCTTAGCTGATGAAATACCTCTGTGAGATCCAGCTATAAGTGAGCAATGAGGGAGGGCCCAGCCCATGGTAGGTGATGCCATCCCTGGGCTACTGGTCCTGGGGTCTACGTAAAAGTGGGCTGAGCAAGGCATGGGAAGCAAGCCAGAAAGCAGCATCCCTCCATGGCCTCTGCATCAGCTCCTGACTCCAGGATCCTGCCCTGTTTGACTTCCTGTCTTTGACTTCCTTCAGTGATAAACAGCAATGTTGAAGAATAAGTCAAATAGGCCCCTTTCTTCCCCAACTTGTCTTTTGCTCATGGTGTTTTGTTGCAGCAATAGAAACCCTAACTAAGAAATTACCAAAATCAAACTTTGAGACGAAGAGAGCGATTTAAACTATTACACACAATCCAGAGGCTAGGGCCAGTAAAATGTCTCTATGCATAAAAATGATTGTCACCCAACCTGATGACCCAAGTGTGGTCTGCAGAGTCTGAATCATGGTGGAAAAAGAGAACTGACTCCTATCACTGGCCCTCTGACTCCCACACCCTCACTAAAGTTCTCTGTCTCTTATGCACACATGCACCCACATAGGCATGTGCGCACGCACGCACGCGCTCGCACACACACACAAAATATAAAATTAGAAGACTATTTTTAAAATAATTGAGAAACTTAACGACACACAATAAAAAATGTCTCATGAAACACACAACATAAGCAAAATTAACAGAGAACAAATGGATGAAAATGTTTGTAATTGATGCCAATGACATATGACAAACGTTTGTGATTTTATTTATTTATGTACTTATTAATCTGTTTGTTTTTTCACATATTTGTTTTGCTGTTCTAGGAATCAAACCCAGACGTTCACATATGTTAGACAGGCACTCTATAACTAGGCCACATATTCCTTAACTTAAAAACAAATGTTCCTAGAAGTGGAGGAGAAAAGATAATGAAGTTACTTTAAAGTTGTTCACTCCCCTAAATGGAATTGATGTGTACTAAACATTTTAATGTTAATTAATTGACATTTAGGATTATGCTGAGGCTTCTTTTCGTGCCACCTTCCAGTTCAAACATTTTCGTTTGGACTGTGGAAAAACTACAGCACTGTCTTCCATTGCTTGGAGGACAGCAAGCTGTACAAGCACGACAGTATTTGCTGCACTGCCAGAGCAAAGTACCCCAAACCGGGCGACATAAATAACAGACATTCATTTTCTCATAATAGCACAGGTAGAAGTCTGAGCTCAAGGTGTTTACAGGACTTGTGGGATGATTTTGCAAGGCTTCTAGATGTCCATGTCCCCTTCCCATACCTTGAAATACTTAATGTATTATGTATTCTCGGCTCTGGCTCTGAGTAAGAACTCAGCTCAATAACCTCGTTTGAATTTAGTGACCTCTTACATACTCAACTTTCTGGAATGATTGATGTTTTGGGTATGAATTCAATAAAGAGCCCTTAGGAAAAGAAACCTAGAAATGATAAGCGCAATTAACGTGGCATTACTTTTGATCAGCAACCCCACTTCTGGAGATCTGTGAGAGAGACAGACCTACAGTCACATGAAATGACATGGATGGTGATATTTATTTCAGCACTGTTGTGGCAGAAAGAAGGATTTCAGAGCAATCCAGTACACAGTGGTTTGTCTACACAATGCAAAACACCACTGTGTGAAGAAAGGAGGAAGCTCTGTAGCCACGGCTGACGGACATCTACCGACTGTGAGGTAGGAAAGGCGAGGAGCAAATAGCTTAATAGCCTGCTGTCTACATAGGAGAAATACATTTGGATTAGCTTGCATGGCATTTGTATAAACAATGAATGTAAAACAACTGCAAGAAAAGGAACGGATAGATTTGATCGTTAGGGGTATGTGGCATAGGATGAAGCAGGCAGGGGAAGAATCGAAGCTTCGTGTTATTTTCTGGGCTTCATGGTTTTCATTTCTAAGTTGTGGACATTCAAAACAACTGAGAGCACATATGTGACATATATGGGTAAATGACATCTAAGGATGCAGATACCAGTTTTCACTTGTAAACCAGGTGAATTCAAAATAATCAACAGAAGATTATTTTTAAAAGTGTAAAGCAGAGCTAATGTGACTTAGCTCAGCCATGGCATTTCTAGATTCTGAGAATGGCTATTCTCAGCTTCTCCAAGTTTCATCAAGTGTTTCAAAGTGGTTCTGTTGAAGAAAAGAGGATCACAACTGTCTCCTCGGGGTTTTCTTTTTCTTTGTAGAAAGGCACGCATTTAAAGTCCAGTTGGATTTCACGTGGACCAAAGAGGAGGCTGCCCGGATGCTATTGATCCCCAGCACTCAGCAGTGCAAACGCCCTTGGGTGTGCTTTACTTCAAGCAAATAGAAGTGGGCCCCGCTTAAAGTAGGGATGCCTGGCTGGGGGTGGGAGGACCCGAGTGCTCAGCATCCAGCTGGGAGTGAGATTCCTGGAGAAAGCCCCCTTCCTGTCACAGCACCCACAGCATTCTGAATCTGCTCGCAGCCCAACGGCCTCGCTGAGGATGCTCCATTTAAAAGTGCAGTTTTTGGATGATTCCCAGAAGATTTTTGTGGTTGATGTAAGTGGAAATCACGTCGCTATTATTCCTTTATTATTCATTCAATAATGGTCATTTGTGGACAGCCCATTAGCCAGGGATGTTATGTCTTCTTTAGAACCGAATGAAGGAGGACTGTGGTTTTTAGATTTGAAAAAGAAGTCTGTATTTAATGTCACGATGTGGCTCATGTTTTCCCATTAACCTTTCTTCTAGAACATGCTCTCTTTTCTCAAGGGACATTGAAAACAGATTTGAAAAATACGCTAAATATTTGTGAAAAGGCAACAACTTAGTTCTTCTACCCAATAAGGCATTATTGTTCATTGAAATATTTATCTGTGAGTCTGAGTTAGGTTCTGAGGGAACCCTGTGGGTTATGAGGAGCAGAGTTACAGTTCTAATGAGAACTTCAGGAAGCAATGACATGAATGAAGGAGAAAAATGGGATAAGCCGTGATTTAGTTTGATTTAGTACTTATAGTTCAGAGTTCTTAATATAATTCCTAGCTACGGAATGATTGCAGACAATTACACCTCATCTCTTCAAGAAAGAACAAATCTAGTGCTCAAACTCCAGCATCCTAAGATCCGTGCAATTTGATGTCAGGATTTACATATGAGCATTTTGAAAAGTTCTATTTTTCTTTTTATTGGAAGCCAAAGTGCTGTTTCCTGTGATATTTACAGAAGCTACTAACAAAGAAAAAACAGTTCATTTTGCATGAAATTCATACAAAGACATTGTGTGCTTCTCCCCCCCTTCTATACATAAACTGACAACTACTGTAAGCTCAGCCGTGATGCACGGTGTGAGGGTAGCCCATTTTTTTCCAGTGAGGATTTCATTTTTATTTGAATCATGTTTTGTTGGTGATAGCTTTCTGGCCTCAGCTGCTATTTTGCTGTCTCTTCCTTTCAGCTTTCTGTGCAAAAGGCATTTCTAGTTCCACGGACCTGAATAATTTGTTTTGTAGCAAATGGATTCCATTAGAGTTACAGGGCAGTTCCTATTCTTTCTTGGAAGTATATTTCAGGGGTGGAAAATGTCTTTTGAGTAATTTGTCCATTTGCAAGCTT
Source organism: Cricetiscus sungorus (assembly GCA_030556225.1). Lineage (NCBI taxonomy): Eukaryota > Metazoa > Chordata > Mammalia > Rodentia > Cricetidae > Cricetiscus > Cricetiscus sungorus. The sequence continues at coordinate 17,793,883 of JANBXA010000726.1, forward strand.
GTGGTGGACTGGTACGGTGCTCCAGAACCCAAATTACTGAGCTGTATTCAAAAGATATTGCTTTAGGCTAAGTTTTTAATGGATACTTCAGGCATGTCAAAGAGAGATCGTTGACAAAAAGTGACAGAAGAGTTTTATGAATGTGAAGTTCTAATTCAGATCCAATTATGTGGGGAGTGGGGAGCGGGGCCCTGTAGTTGCACAGGAGGACTCACCCCCCCCCTAGGAGCCAACCCCAGCTCGATTTGGCTTCAAGTCAGTTTGCGTCTTTCCAGCTGCAACACATTGTGTTCCTTGGAAAGATAATGAGAGAGATTTGATACCCAGCAATTCGGCTGTCAAAGCATCGGATCCCTTTTACACTGGGAAGGCTGCGCCATGCGTAGCGATCATGGTGCCTTCCTGAGTGGGAGCAGCACAGGTTGCAGTGCTATAAACAGCTTTTTTTGTGAGGGAACAGAACTTGACTTAGCACTGGCCATCTCAAATGACAGTGTTTCCTTAGCAACAGTATGCACAGTGAAGGTGGTGCTGGTGGTGGTGATGAGAGTAGGGTCAGGGGCTACAAGACCACTGGATAGCTTATGTACTATCACAACATAGTATATAAGTGAAGAGTGGGGGTTTTGAATGTAGACGCCCTCAACTCTTCCTTTTGCAACTGGATTCAGAAAACTCATCTGTCAGCAGTTGTCTAGGCCTAAAACAATGTTCATGAACATTATTTTGTATTGTCCACATAGAATACGTAGTTTAGCCTATAGTGAATATCTGTGGCTTTTGTAAACCATTAACAGGTCCTTCTTTCCTTACCCATGGAAGAAGAAGTATGGAGCAAGATGGTCCCTGGAAATCAGGAATACATAATAGAAGGTTGTTCACTAATATTGATGCCTAGGAACAATAGAAGTGGTGCAATCCTATGTCCTCCAAAGTGCTGGGATTATGGGTAATCATCAGCTACACATCAAATTTGAGGCCAGCTTTAGCTACACGCTACTCTGGCTCAAAACAACAACAACAAAAAAAAACTTGAATAAAGGTCTCCTATGCTAGCAAATTTTAGGTTTTTTTTTTATATTAGCAATTTACACAGCTTAAAGCAATGTCTGGGATTATGATAAAGAGAGCGTATTCATAGCTGAGGAAAGCTATGTGATAGGGTTTCTGATAGCAAACTGAAGTGTGAAGAGGTTCAGATCTTTCCAAGGAGAGATTGTCTTTTAAAGATAAGATTCGAGAAAATAATTTATTGCATAAGCTAAAATAGTGGCCAGGTAGGCATCTGGTTCAATTATATAGCAAGTATAACAGGATAAATATAAAAGGACGGATTATCAGATAGAATAATGTCGTCCAAAAAAGGTTAATAAAAATTTGGAATCATTCATCCAAACTCTAGTGGTATTATCTTTATCATATTCTCACTATTCAAGATCCATCTCAGGCCTGTAGATCGAGAAGCCTGATTTGTTAACACTTCACAAGAACTGAAATCAAAGACTGGTTATAAATCTCAATGACAAGGTCACCATTTACAGTGAGATTATGTACACTGGAAACTTCTAATTAAACACTGAGAAAGAAGGCCAAATGACGTCAGAAAGTCAGGTCTAAGGAACTCGATATGCAGCTCTAATGTTTAACAGCTTGGTAAGTCATCTGTAGCCACCAAAGCCCTATTATTGACACATATTAATTACTCGTTCATTAATGCAACTATTTAGTTAAAATTATTATTGAGGATCTTGGAAGTCCAGGTCCTGTTCTGTGCACAACCACAGGGGTAGGTAAAGTTCCTTGAAGCAAGGGCACTAACTTGGCCTGGGTGACTCCTTTTCCCATTGTTGAATTGTCGATGTGATTATCGTGCCTTTGTCCTATTCTTTCTTTAGCTTGTTAATCCCTTTAGTTAGATTATTAGGAAAAACATCTGGCTCCAGAGACATCCTGTTTGTTTGATGTTTCTTTGCTCTAAGGCAATGTGTGTTGGTTTTACAGATGAAGAGTCTGAAAATATTAGTCAGCCGTTTCCACTGATTTTACAAAAGTGTTGAGGGAGTGTGGGCAAGGCAGAGAATGTCAGCACTGTCAGAATGTGCCTGCTAAAGGATGACCCTAGAAGGAACACACAGTGAGAATCTCATCTTGTTTGTCAGGTTCCCATATATAGTTCATAAAATTGATCATTGACAACTTCTGGCATCAACCTTAGGTCTTCTGTTAACATCCTTAGAAGATCAAGGGTGGCTTTTTGGATGAGAGTAATATGTGGTTTAAAAAGTGATTACAAGTTTTAGTGTAAATTTGATTTTGCTTCTTCAACAAAAGGACCAGAAAAAAAGAAGAAATAAAGGGTATGACTAACACTAAACTTTCCTGGGCTGTGACAGTAGAGGTTTGGTTTTGACATTGATTCTGAATCCCCAATACACTTCCCATATACACACCAGTAGGAGAGATGAGTGTCTCTACAGTGCAACTTACTTATAACTGGAGCTATTTGTTCCATTTAGATTTGCATGGAGAGCTTTATAAAACAGCTATCCTGTCACCACAATTGGTCTGACGTCTGCCTTCCTCTGCTACATTCTTGTCTACATTGAAGCTATTGTTTTTGGATTTTCTAAACCACATTTCGCTTGATAGTTTCTAGACAGTGAAGTCCAAACAAGAGGTTGAAATACCTCTGCTCTTACGTTTATCTGATTGCTAGGTGATCTTGCAGGCCATCCAGTGATTACACAGTAAGAGAACATAGTGAATCAGCTCATCTGATACCCTCAGGAGTCCACAACAAAGGCCACTAGGTCTCATTTGCTAACAAAGACAAAGGGTAGGGAGTGTCTAGACTGAGCATTATCTGAGGCAAATGGAAAAGCAAAGAACGGCCTAGTGACTTTCTTTTTTAATCAGCAGTGGAATTTACTTTACAAATACTTGTCTAGGGGTATCTTTTTCAATTTGTAGTGATGAGGGAACTTTTGTAATTTGGTCAGTAGTGAATTGGACAGATTCTTGCCCCGCATAATAAAGCTATGTTTTCCCAACTCCGGTGACAGGGATTGCTCTGGTATAATTAAATGCACCTGGATTTTAGGCTACAAAACCTGCAATCTTAGGCCAGTCACGTATCCTCTTTGATCTTGAGTTGTTGTGAGGAGTAACGTAAACGAGATAATGTTTATCTGAAGTCTGATAAACCGGGATAAACTAGAATCCGCACTTACAAGCTGTGGGGCCTTGAGGAGCTTATCTGAATCTCAGCTGACTCACAACTGACAAAACCTAGACTTAAAAACACCAGGAAATGTCCCCTCAAAGAATAAGCTATTTAGGTTGTTGAGTAGGAGTATACTGAGAGTAAACAGTGGGAGCTAGAATGAAGGGGCAATGGTGAAAATATGAAGATAAATATGTAAAAGAGAACCGAACATGGTCTTTCCATGGAAGGAAAGGGACAGTGTGATAGCTGGAGTTGAAAGGAAGGTAGGGATTGACTGAAAAAAAAATCAAGGTTCAATAATGATTGCATTGTTCAGGCAATATAATCTACCTGTGATGAGCCTGATCTACCTTCTGAAGGTGATGGAGAATCGGGGAGTCTATCAGTCTCAGAAAGTGAGGACACCAGCACCTGTTGGTTTATTGAATTATCTGTTTAGTTGCTGAACTGATATTTAATAAAATCTGTGTGCTAAGTACTTGAGATAACAGGTAGAATCTGGGTGACAGTATCAAGTTTAGTAGCTCAAGTTTTAAATGGGCAAAGCACTTTCTAACAAATATAAACCCAAACATCAGTATTCTGGCCAGTAGGGATTGAAGAAGTTAACAACATCTACACTCGAAATAAACCAGACTGGTCAATTGAGAATGTAAAGCTGAAATCAATAGAGGACATGTAACTTCGGAAAGGGCCATTTGGCCTGTGTTTTCTACATGCAGCAAGTCATAATGATCTTTCAGGAGGGATGGCCTTCACATACCAAAGCTGGAAAATGGCCTTGGTCACAAGAGACTGGTCCTTAAGGCTTCAGTGACCTTGAGTAAACAAACTCTTGAGTAAACAAACCCTTATCTTCCAGTAGTGATTACTTCCACTGCCATGTATATCTACGTGGATGGCCCTAGAATTTACTACCCTACTCCAGATACCAATAGCTTCTTTGTTCTTGGTCTAAATGGTGTAAGTGTTCTGTGCTTTGATCGTTTCTTCAGAATTCACTGTTGTGAAGATTTCCATGTACTTGTAAAATGAACAACTACAGTTTTGAGAGGGACTTCAGGAAAGTCACATCTCCCGTGTTCTTAACAGTCAGATGGCCATAGTCACAGCACCCAGCTTGGGAGACCAGTGGGAAAATAAATGGGATAGCAGATGTAAGGCTCCTGGCATAGGGCAGGAACTAAAGCTTCTTTACCTCCCATTCTTTGTTCATAGAACTGTCATTTCTACCCTTCACAAAGCACCACAACAGTCTTCTGCCCCAAGTTGGAATTTGTTTTGGGAATCCTTGAACTTGTCAACTTCCATTGAGCAAAGCTGTTCCCCTAGCTCCTCACTTCCCCTGGGGCTTTCAGGGAGTGCTTAATTTGTCCTGCTCTTCCCATGGGATTTTGGTCATTAATCCTGCAAGAGTCAATAATAACTATCTAGTATTACCTGAAATAATGCAGGGTTTCCTTTGAGGAGGTAGATGGCAACAGCCAAACCCATTGCACTTGCGCACATTGTAAATGGTCATAACTCCTAATAATGCTAACCCAGTCAATAATAGCAACAATAGTGCTGAATAATTGCCATAGATAGGCTGACCAACTGTCTTATCTAGACATGTTCTACATGCTCCATCTTGCATAATTCTTACATGAATCAAATACAGTATCATTATCTAGTGTAGTTCTATAACTTCTCTGTGACTCAAGTTTTGTCTCATCTATAAAAGGGAGTATTATTAGTCCCTACTCCACAGAGTTCTTACAAGTTGACATATGTAATAGAGCAGAGCCAGTAAGTCTACATTGAGGCCCATGGATGTGACTCTGAGTGTCATTTATTATTAAATTTTTACTTATTACTTTTGTTTGTGTTGTGTGTTTGTGTGGATGCACACATGTGCCGTGATGCATGTGTGTTGTCAGATGATAACTTGAGAGGATCCGTTCTCTCTTTTCACCATACGGGTCCTGGAGATTGAACTCGGGTCATCAGGCTTGGTGGCAAGAGGTTTTACCTACTGAGCCATCTTACTGGTCCATCCAAATTTAAATGTTGAACAGACATCCTGACTTATGTTCCAGCAACAATAGCCCAAGCTGTTGAGGTAAGAAATATTAGGTTCCTGTCCATTTATACAGGCATGGAAATGGATGCACAGAGAGCTTAAATTTCCCAAGATCCCACTGCTGCTTAATAGGTGAACCAGGACTCAGGCCGCAGACTCTTGAGCTTCAGACTCTTAGCTGCTCTGTGTATTTAGGCAGACTTTCTCTGGAATTGTGTTGTGAGAAGTGAAGTTACCCAAGTTTTCAGGAATTTGTAATCTGCCCCTCAGATCCATGTAGACTTCCCCACAGTTTTGCAGATAGAAAAACAGACAGACTGGAGCAGCTCTCTACCTCCCCCAACTTGTGCAAAGACGGCCAAAGGAAGGAACTTGGAAGGTCAGGTCACAGAAAATCAGCCTGGAATGCTAAAGCCCCAGCCTAGCCAATATTAGCAGTGTCCTTGCCAGGGATTTATTTGTCATTACAGGGGGCCAATGCTACCCAGTGAACAATTTTGTTTGAACTGAGTTTTCTCTCTCCCTCACAGCCTAAGGTTTGTTGATTCGGAAAATAAATTGAACTGAAAAAAGAAAGAAAACCCTTGTGTTCTGTCTGCCAGGCAGCCAGCAGGCCAAGTGTGGTTTGGGTTCTGCTCATCCCACCATCACCCGCCCCCCTCAACTGGAGGCCCTTCATCTACTGTCGAGGCCTGGCCTGCAGCCCCCTCCCTTCCCCTCCTCAGCCTCCCCCACTCTTCACAGCTGGAAGGAGGAGGGAACCGGTCCCAAGAAGATCTGAAGGCAGCTTTATGGGGAGAGCACAGGGGAACTGGCTTTGGAGTCAGGTGGTGGTGGGGTTGTTTCTTCAAGTCTGCACTTGTGAGAACCTCAATAAAGAGTTTGAGCTAGCAGAGGCCTTCCTTGCCACCCTCTCACCTTTCATCAGAGCCCAGGGCCCCTGCCTGCTCTTCCTACCAGCCCCGTGCTGAGGAGTCCTAGCTAAGGCTCTCCACTCTTCACCAGGCACTCTGTTACCAACAAGCAAGATTCCCATGAATTCCGTACGCATTTCTCTCTTCTCCAGGAATAGCAGTCCTGCGTTTTCAACATTGTCTGACCTGTCAGAAACACAAATATGTCACAGTCTTAAGAACGTCGTGTGCTTTAAGACAATGAAGTTGACAACTACAACATAGAGAAAGAAAATTTTCAAAGTGACTGAGGGGAGTCCAATGCCTTGGGGGGTCAAAGGGGTATGGCCCTGGGGACAGAACTAACTAGCGGTAACAGGAGTAGGCCAGCTATGTCCTATAAGGGCCTGCTGAAGCCTGCCAGCCAAGTGTCAGAGAGCAATGCCAGCCTTTGTGATATTTGGTGTCACTCAACAGTTTTATTCCTGACTGACAGAACTGGAAAACGTTTGGTTAGAGCATGTCTACCACTGAGTTCATCTGTACCCCAGGAGGTAGGGAGCAGAGAGTTGGTCCACAGGCTGCTAGGACAAAGCACTCCTGATAAGATCTGCTGAAGGCTGCAAGGTTAAGAAGAACTCTGGGAAGGTGGCAGGCATTTGGGGAGAACTTCTGCTGGCTGTGAAACTGGCTAATGCATAGCTGGTCTGCTTAATACAGTGCTATGTAAAGCTCATGCTGTCACCCCTGCCCCCAATGCCACCAGAGCCTTTTTGCAGGTCATTTTTCTTTATTCCCTCTTTTCCTCTCTCCCCAACTTCCTCCCTGTCTTCTGGGTCCAAGGTGTGGGACCAGAAAATGGGTTTTGTCTAGAGTGGGCTCACCCCAGGCCCTCGAAGAATTTAGGCATGGCGCCTCAGCGCTAATCGTAGGGCTTAGCTGTCTTAAACAAGCGGCCCTTTGTCCTCAAAGATTCCTTTTACGATGATGAGATGAGGTTCACCTTTCTGCAGACTTAGGGAAGGACAAAGGTTCTCCAGAGCTCCGCACACAGGATGTTTTAAATGACTGAAAAGTCCCGTCACTGAGTTACTGTCAACTGCCTTCGAGGCTATGAGATACCATTTCCTCTCCTACTGAGGCTCCTGGAGGTCCCACTTATTTCACACAGTCACCGCTTAGTGACTTTGGAGGACAGGAACTGTTGCACTCCTTCATCCATTTATCATTCATTTCACAGAGACTTAGGAGTCCTTACCAGTTCCAGGCACCGCAGTGGCAGGGAAGGAGTTCATAGCCTGGTAGAAGACTTCAAAACGCGTATACTGTGGAACCTGCACAAGACATCCACCGGAATGGGCTTTGCCCTGGCACGGTGGAGGTGGTCACAGGGGGCTCTTGAAAGGAAGCTGTGTCTGACCTGAGCCCTGAATGACCAGTGCTAATTCTTTTCGCATGTGCTGAGGAGTTGGGGGTTGAGTGATCAGAGTTGAGGATGATTTAGAGACAAAGGAGGAAGCGAGGGTAGGCGTGCGGAGTGCACTTCAGGCTGGCTGAGTCTGAATGGTGAGCAGACAGTGCCGAGAGAGCGCTTGGAATTTTGAAAGTGGAGACTATAAAGAGAAACAAGGGCAGGGGAGGGGGCTCAAATGAAGAAATAAACGTTCAGCAAGGTCACATATGAGCCCAAGGTCATACAACTACATGGAAAGACAAGCAAGGAGCTAAAGGTAACGTGTTGATTGCAGTACTGCCCATTTTGGGCTCAGAAAATCCAGTCACTGTTTCACAACGAGCCAAGTCACTCACTATCATGAATGTCTCCTTTTGGCAACTTGTATTTGAAGTTCAGCATTTTAAAATGTGTCAATTTTATTTAGCTCTGTGTCTCAAGCAATGCTAAAACAACCAATAACAACAACAACCCAAACTGCCCTAAATTGGCTGAGGAAATTGAATTTCTGGAAAAATGTATCCTAGGGGCACAGTTAAGGCTGTGTATACTTCTTTCTGTGCAAATATATTTATCTTCATTTTGTTTGCAATCACTAAGAGGAGAAGACAGCTTACATGGCATTCAGGATACAGTACTAAGCTTTTTAAAAATTTGTCACTAAAGAATTAGGTGACATACATTGAGAATTCTTTAAAAAGCTTTACTATAATGTTCTTAGATTGGCTGACTCTGATGAGGTTATGAAGGCATAATTCTTCTTTTCTGTTTACTTTTTTCCTCATTTCTTTTTTAGAGAGGGTCTAATCTACCCCAGGTTACATTTAAGTTCAATGAAATCACTATATAGCTGAGGGTGGTCTTGAACTCTTGATGCTCCTGCCTCCACATCCCAAATGCTGATTCTCCAGATGTGTACCACCATACCATGTTCATTACAGATTTGTTTATCCGTTTTTTTCAGATAATAACTTACAGTATTTCCAGAGCTGATCTGGAATCCTTAGACTCAGGTGAGTTTCCTAAGTAATTGAGACTAAAAGCATATACCATCATGCATCATCATGCCTGATGCCCCAATTTTTTAATAAACACATATTGCTTTGGAATAAGGCCAAAACCCAGAACCAAAACAAGGGAAACTTCATTTAAAAAGCTGTCCCAATGATAAATATGTGAGGTAATACATATGTTAATTAGCTCAAATTAATCATTCCACAGTGTATACATATTTTAAATGTCATGTTATACATGATAAATATATGTAATTTTTACCTGTTCATTTATAAATAATAAATTTAAAACAGTTGCACTATAAAGTCTTTTTCTGCATAAGCCTCACAATAGGTGTTCCTCCTAAAGTGGTTAAGCTGCTTATAGCAAAGTCATGTGCCCTACAGATGTTTCAGTTACCTGCCCCTAAATACCAACCCATTGCCCACTAGCCCACAGTAACCCCGGGACTCTTCCAGCCTAAATAATAATAATAATAGCTAGTATATATTAAAAGAATGTTGACTGTGTTCTAGGTATTAGGCTAGGAATTCTACACATTTTTTTCTAATGAAATCCACAATGAAATAGGTGCTAGCAACTTTCCTACTTAACGAATGCGCAGCTAGGAGGGGTGCAGAAGCAACATGCTCAAGGTTGCAGACTAGTCATGCCTCTAATTCCAGCTGCTTGGGAGGTTAAGGAAGAGATATCTCAAGTTCAAGGCCTGCCTGGGAACACAGAGAGTTCAAGGGCAGACTAGGCAAATTACCAAGATCTTGCCTAAAACTCAAATCTAAAAAGAACTAGGAATGTAGCTCAATGGTAGACTGCTTGCCAGACACGTGTAAGGCCCTGTGTTCAAGTCCTAGTACTAAACTGTCTCTATCTAGTTAAGTAGAAGAAACAAGCTTTGGATGGTGGTATGTGTGAAGAGCCTATACGTTTTATCACTTTACCCATTCTTTAAGGCCTGTCTTTTTAGAGACACTATGTGGGAGTTAGCTATCATGGGTATAGGGAGTGATGGTGCAGATAGTGGCTGGCAACTGGTAGGAGACAATAGCTTGAGGAAGCAGTCTTCTGTGGATGCTTAGGGAGCTTTCACAGGACAGATGAACAATGTAAACAGTTCAGAGACACTGCAAAGGTATGTGACATCTGAGCATTACACAGGGACACAAAGATAGATGCTTTTGCTCATGGGGGCCTCTCAGTGGGTAGGAATAAGTCCAGACAAAATGAGGTCTGTTAATTCTGTGAAGGCAAAGTATGTATGCTGACTTAGCAGTTCTTGACCTGGGACATAGTAGATGTTCAATAAATGAATCTATGAGAGAATTGTATTCATACGTTCAGCTGCTAGGTAGCTACTCCCAGCTCAGACGGCTTAGTTAGCAGACCAAATGCCAGTTTGCTGCTTTTAGGAGACATAATCTTCAGGCAGGAAGGATGAAGCACATGTATTTTGCATAGTAGAGTATCAGTTGTTTTTTCTATGCAGATGTATAACTGTGTGATTTCAGTAAGCTTTCACTGACTCTTTGAAATGGAGATAACCAGAAATGATAAGCACCCTGCCTCAGGCTCTTGTAGAGAACAACAAAGAAGAGAGGTCATCTGGACTCTAATAATCCACAAAGGCCCCTGAAGTCTTTGTGTGGATGCACCAGGAACACATTTCTGCATTTGAAACAATGTGGAGTAGCTAATGTCAAATTTAACATGCAGAGGAGAAGAATATCTTTGGCTTTGATTTATAAATAGCAGTGAGTCAGCTTAACCAGATCCTTCTACAGAAATAATTCCACCTAAGTAATCAAAAGAGAAAGGTATTGGGAATGGCTAAATTTTAAGACCTGAAGGTTAGCATCTATTGGGATCAAGTTTCCCACTGAACATTACTCATAACTTAGACATTCTTCTCAGCTTCCCCACGGTGTCACATTTTGCAAGTCAAATCATGCTTTCTCTTTCTTGTGCATTGGATTTTTTTGACATGTAGTATTTAAAGGAAATATATGAATTAAAAATGCCGTGGACGTGACTGTGCTTGCACCTGGATATGACTAGAGAATTCTAGACAGCAACTTTGAGTTCTGATACGCTCCTTTACAGTAGAGTGTCAGTATTGAAATGGTGAGGTGGGAAATGGCAAAGGTCAATTGTGATGGGACCAAACCCAGGCTGAGAAGATTGTGTTACCCCCTAGGCTCTGGTTGTAGAGTATGGACTACTTTAAGACTCTCAAGCACGATTCGAGTCATTCTGCCAGTTTAGGCTACTCAAAGGAGCAGGAAGTTGCAGGCAGACCCTGGAATGAAATTAGACCTCTGCGGCCCAGGTTTAGCAGATTTTTATACACCATACGCAGCATCCAGTCAAGAGGCAAGTCGAGCTAAGTGGATACCAAGTAGCTGCTCTATTAGGTCCAAGTCAGCGCCAAACAGCCAAACCCATAGGAAGAGACTAGATGCTCTGGGCTCAGGAACTCAAGCGCAAAGGAGTGAACCAACAGGCCTTAAATGAGTCCCATGAGTGTGGTACTTGGAAAGGGTCCAAGTGAGACAGAGGCAATGACTTTCTGCTCCAGGGTATAGAACTGCTCTCTTAGCTTGGTCCTCGGTTGTCAACAAGCAAACACACCTGGCTAATGAGAGGGTGTTGAAAGAATAAAGGAATGAGACACATTGTCCCCGAAAGAGAGTGATAGTTCATCTGATCTGTCATTGTGCCACCCAGAGTCCCCTGAAGGGAATTTTCTCAATTAAAAGAATTTTATATTTGGTGTCTAGAAATGATAGAAACTAAGGTAATTACAAAAAATACGAAGTTTTTTTTTGGTCATTGAAAATAAAAAAACGTAAATTTCAACTATGATTCTTTCACCCAGATTTTACTAGTTTTCCCGAGGAGAGTGAAGTAGGAGAATTGTGAGTTCAAGGCCAGCCTGGATTCTTTCTCCAAAGACCATACATTCTCCGGCCCTCTTCATCATCACACAAACACCCAGAGAGAGAGAGAGAGAGAGAGAGAGAGAGAGAGAGAGAGAGAGAGAGAGAGAGGGGAGGCAATTTTCCTTAGCACTCCTAAAATGTTAGGGATGGGGCTCTGTGGGAATTCACAGCCTGTCACGACAACCATGGCTTGCACTCAGTTCACAGTCCAGCTGAGCTGCTCAGCTAAAGTGAGCAAAGTCGATTCCAGGAGGGAGGAGACCAGAACCAGTGGATGTCATGGGAAAGGAGAGGCACCAGAGTTATAAGCAGGAGAAAAGAAAGGAGAATCAACAATACAGGAGCACAAAGGTGAGAAAGGTGGGTGACAGAGGATGATGGTGTCAGGGAGTCAGACTGAATATGAATATGACATTCAGGTGTTGGGATGTGGGGACAGCTCAGTAGCAGAGCACATTCATGAGACCCTGCTTATTTCTTTCTTATCTTTCATATGCTTAGCTGTTAGTTTTCACTTTATAAAGAACAGCTTGGTGGCCCAACATGAGCAAATTACCAGAAGTCCCGGGTTCCATTCTTAGGTGGGCTACTCACTTTCTGATCACCTCAGGCAAGTGTCTTATTTGGGCTGGATCTCAGCTTCCACCCTCTCAGAGTGTGAAGTTTCGAATGGCTTCCGTGGTGTCCTCTTGTACCTTGTTACTTGATAGAGAATTGATTTCAAGTTTAGAAGAAAGCTCCAACAACCATTTGGAATCTGGATGTGCCTCATGCACACTGCATGGATTTAGTACTAAGCACTTCATGGAAACAAACAATTATAATTGTTTTAATTGCCCGGAGTAGCTAGTAATTTCGAGACGACTTGGGAGCTCTGTCTTGAGAATGCTGCTATTACCCTGTCACTTTGCAGCCGTCTTTCCAGTACAAGCATGATAATTTCAATGTCCCTGGAGTGGGGGCATGGCTGCTGTTAGGGTGGTAATCTTGTGGGTTGGTTTTTTCCCCCTTTTTTTTCTCCTCTTAGTATAAAGGGTGACTGAGTGGTGAGAGTCAGTTTGCAACTAATCTAGCACATTGAATCAGATGCACCCTGTCCGGGTCACTGCCAGGCCTCTGTAAAGCCCCAGGCAGTGGTGCCTTCTCATTCCCATGTAGCTTTCAAAAGGTGTCTGCCAGAAAGTATCACCTATCAGATACTACACTGTGAAATCCCACAGTTCTCTTTGCAATTTGCTTTCTCTCAGCATCAATATGGCCCAGGGCAAAGGGGTGATAGGCAGCTGCTCAATTGAATCTCCAGGACCCCCCAGGACAGTGAAAGTCACATGGCCGGAACTCTCTCTGAGCGGTTAATCCTGAGCAATTTGAAGGCTCCCATCTTTCACACATACAGCACTTTGAACAGCTTTGTGTTTTCCAAAACCAAATGAAAAGTGCTTGTAATGTGGTGTGAATTTCACACAGGCACAAGCAACTCTAAGGCTTGGTCTCTCTACTTGCCCCCATGAGGAAATCTTAAGTACCTAGTTAAACTGCTTCCCTCCAGGGTTTATGGCTGAGTCCAGCGGGTTTGGGGGGGGAGGGGCCTCTGTCGACTTCCTACTTTTGTCTTTGTTGTTTTATGTGCAACTAACTGCATCTTGCTGGTCACCAAAAGCTAAAAGACAAGATTGCCTGCTAAGGAGTGTTCCATTTTAGAAGGAACTGCCACCGCCTGCTAATTAACTTCTCCAGGCTCTGGCAGTTCTCTTTTTACTAGGAATGAACCCTTAGAAGGGGACGCTTTTCTGCCCTGCCCTAAAGAAGCCACCTTGCCTACATCTTTAGTCAGCTTCCCCAGTACATATCCCCCTTCCCTTTTCCATTTACTTCTTAGAACGTATTGGAAAGTAGATTGCATCTGTTAATAGTAAGATGTATGCCTCACGTCTTGCAGTATCAGAATTAATAGTTTTAATCTCTAGCTGCTCACTCAGCCTCTCTAGAGCTTTAAAAATATTTATTCTTATTAACTAATTAATTGTTTAGTGATTGTAGGTAGAGAGATATAGATAGAAAGAGAGAGAGGGCACATTCACATGTCTGTGCATTGCCATGGTGCACAACTCAAGGGAGCCCATTCTTTTTTATGGTGTTGGTCCCTGAGATCTAGTTCAGGGCATCAGGGTTAGTTACACGTGCCTTTATCAGTTCGGCCATCTTCTGGGGGCCCAGAGTATTTGTATTTTTGATGAAACAGTAAAAGTGTTTTTTATTAGAGGCAGTACTAGAATTTAATCTTCAAGGAGTCCTTGGATTCCTGGGTAAGTAGAGGCTAAGAAATGAGAAGGGTTTCTCTCTTCAGGGGCAGTGAGCTCAGTATGGATGAAGTGCCTGCCTCGGTTGTTTCTCAACAGGCAAAGATGGAAGCGAGAGAACAGGACAAGATTGAAGGAAACCCTCACTGGTGACGACACTGTTTCACTCAGAAATGCACCAAACACGGCCAAACGCAGAAATATCTCCAAACCTCTTGTCCTACTTAGAACATGTCCCAGCCTTTACCCGGAGTTCTCTACTTGGCTCTGGGTTCCAAAAAATGCTATATGAAATGATTCTCACCCTGTGGGTTATGACCCCTTTGGGGGGAGTCATATCAGATATGCTTCATAGCAGATATGTACATTATGATCCTTGTTTTGTTTTATTTTTCCACACAGGGTTTCTCATGACTGGGCCTATCTGGAACTTGCTCTGTAGACCAGGCTGGCCTCAAACTCATAGAGATCCACCTGCCTCTGGCTCCCGAGTGCTGGGATTAAAGGTGTGCATCAGTACCGCCTGTCATATTACAGTTCTTAACAGTAGCAAAATTACAGTTATGAAGTAGTAACGAAATAATTTTATTGTTGGGGTCACCACAATATGTGGAACTGTATTAAAGGGTCAGGAATCTGAAAGGAACAGAGTGTCCAGAAGGAACTATATCACAACAGTCTCCAAGAGGATACAATGTGATTATACTGCCGTGAACGCAGCTGATCTGGAACAGTTCCAGAAGGGTTGACAAGGTCAGTTGAAAAAGAGATAGGGAATAAAGAAGCTCTGAAATTCATCCCAGGAAACAGGAAAGAAAAATGTCAGGTGGAGTTAGTTACTTTAAATTCAAAGTGAATAAATGAGAGGTTTAGCTATTTTGTCACTATGCCAGCAGAGGGCATAAGATATGATAAAGGTTGTTTGACTTTTTAGACTTGTGCAGAGGATAGTGAGTATCAAAGGAAGGACAAGGGTACAGGTATTTATACATAACACACACACACACACACACACACACACACACACACACACACGCACATATTTAAAGAGCAATTTTTAAAAATGAAAATAAAAACCCAGTACACTGCAAAATGTGCCCCAAGTTTGGTTGTTGTGTCTGCATCCCCTTACCCTGGCAGGAGGCAAGGCTATGGCTCGCAAAGAGAATGCAGTAGTAGCTAAAGTCTTTCCTCCTTCCCTGCCTCTGCTCTCTTGTGTCCACTACAGCACTAAGTCTTACATCTGGCTCTTTGTTGCTGTGCCCATGACTTTACTTCACGTCTACCATCTTCACTTTCCACAACTATGATGGAAAAGCATCTTCTTGCCACCAGTTTGCCCCATCCCTTCCACCTCTATTTACCCCAGGCACCATTCCTTCCACCAGAGGCCCCATGAGCATCAAGAAACACAGATGCTCAGGCTTCAGCCAAACCTACTGAATCAGTTTACTTTTGAATAAGACCCCCCTCAAGGGATTCATGTGGATTGTATACTTTGGGGAGCTGTGCTCTACTTCCTGCATTATATTTTCAAAACAAGATTCTGACCATGTTAATATCTCTTTTAAAGCCATTCACGTCTTTTGCTTCCCCTTCCCCCAGCCCACATTTGGGGGCTTGGCTTCATGTGCCAGCAAACTCTCTGGTATGCATGGCTCCTGCCTACCTTTGTAGCTACAGAATCTCACATTCTTTCCTAACAACAGCAAATTGCTTGATGGATCATTGTCTAGACAAGGTTTTCTAATCCTGGTTGCTTCTGAGACTCTTTTTAATCTTGTTTTTTTTTTTTTTTTTAACCAGTTCTTGCTTTGTGTACTGTTGGGTGTCCCCTCTACCAGAAGTCCCTTGTGTTACCTACTATCCAATTTAGGGGCAGGTAGGTGAACTTTGGATGGGATCTCACACTGACCATGCATATATTCCTATACAAAGGCGCTTGGCCCTTCACATTGCTGAGATTATCTGTGCCCACATTGCCTGTGAGTCTGTGTTCTTTCATAGTAATGCCTGTGTTGCTCACATCTCTCTTACTGCACAGTGGGAAAGCACCTTGCAATGTGAACTGAATTGAAAAGAAGGTCATACTGGATAATGGTATATACAGAGTGACAACAGCAAGTGGGTCAAAAATAAGCTCAGAGTATAGACAGCATGAAGATCACATAACCAAAAGAACCCAGAGAAGAGAATCAATAACAGAGGAACATGCTGAAGGAGGGACGAGGTGGAGCTTTGAAATGTTAAAGTGTTGAGGACAAGGGTAAGTCTAGCGAAGCGGCTCTCTGCTCTCACCATCATAGCCCATACATATTGAAATGGAATCACAGGACTGTAACGAGCAAATGATCATTCGATCATTTGTTCAATTGCCAGTGTGGCAATGACCAGCCAGCATTCGTTACTATTAGGGGAAACAAAATAATCATGTATGTGAGCCCAAGTGTTCCAGATTCTGATAACACAAGGAAATACCACTTCTATGAAAACAGACCTTGTAAGCAGTCCAAATGCTAAGAGCTATGTGACCACACACCAGGGTTTGTTCAAGACAGTCCTGGGTTATACCTATTGTGAAACTGTAGTTATTATTAGCGGCCCCTGTCAACCTTAAAAGCATCCAAGCATGGCTGATAAATTATGTGATTACTGTACAAATAATCAGCACTTACTGCAGCCTTCTTTCACCCAGGTTCCCTATGAAGTACTGCAAAAGAATATTTTCATGAGCTAGTCACTAAAATTCTTCTTGAAGTTAAGATTGCAATTCAAATACTAGAAAATTCCTAAATGGTGTTTAATAGTTCACTATGTTGCAAAGCCATCAATTCTATCTACTTCTAGGACATTTTAACCACTTAAAAAAGAAATTTGATACAAATTAAGGGTCCTTGCTCATTCATCCCTCCTGGCCTCTTAGCCCCTAGAAACCCTGAATTTGTTTTCTGTCTCTATGGATTTTCTGAGTCTAGATATTTCACATTAATAGATTTATATAATAACTGGTCATCGTGTCTGGCTTTTGATCATCTAATTTACCAATGAAGGAAACTGAAGCTCAGGATAGACAAAGCAATCTGCTTAAGATAACTCCTCTCCTGGGAGAAAAAGTCACAACTAGACTTAGGTGTGTCTGGCTGCAAACCCAGCATAGCTTGTCACCATGATGTTCTGACTTCCCCTATGCAAGGTGAGTGCTCATCATATGCTTTCCCCCTTGGGTCCTCTGTAGATACGTTTTTTTCAAAATGCTTACAAATTTTCATTGTTGGAGAGCTAATTTAACACTTGGGAACAGTAAAGAATGAAATTGGTACAGTAGCACACATCTGTAATCCCAGTCAGCCCTCTGGGCAAGATTGTGAGTTCAAGACCTTCCTGGGCTACATAGGTAGATACTTTCTCAAACAAACAAACAAACAAACAAACAAACAAACAAACACAAAGTCAAAAATGATAAAGGTCAAATATGACAACTTAATGGGGCAGTGACATGGCTCAGTGGGTGAAGGTACTCGCCATGCATGCAAGCCTGGCAACCCAAGTTCCAAACCCATGAACTATGTAAATTTGCAAAGAGAACCAACTCTAAAAAAACTGTTCTCTCATTTCCATAAGCTGTAGCGTAAGTATTCACCCAGGCAAACATCATGTGCACACATGCATATTATCAAGCTGGATCATAGCTATTGACTCACTTGTATCCTTGCAAAATTCATATGTTGAAAATTTCATCCATGTTGTGACTGTATTAGAAGACAGAGCTTTTAGAAGATAAAGTTGAGGTCATAAAGCTGAGGCATTATCCATATCATTAGTGGTCTTTATAAGAATTAGAAGAGGAATCTCCACCCCTTCCTCTTTTCTTCTCCCTTTCTCCTCACATGTGAAGAGTTGGTGAAAAGGGTGCTCTTACCAGGATGTGATTGTACCAGTATCCTCACAGTAGAGTATCAGGTTCTAGAACTGTGAAAAACTTAATTTCTACTGTTTGAGTAACATTTTGTTATACCGAACACAACATGCAAAAAATGGGTGTGAACATAACATAGGATGAATTATCACTTGTGATATGAAGAACAGTTTTCTAAGAAGAGTATAAGAAATATTTTGAATGCTAGAGTCAACAGTAGAAATGAAAAAAAAATCTGGAAGACACTTGGTGTAATATCCTACGTTTTAACTTTATTACATGCATTGAAATTCTCTAGAAAATATAACAAGTATAAAGCAACATTAAAAATTAACTTATTATAGCCTATTAATGTGTAATATTTTATTCTATTCTATTCTTTTCGGAAAGCTTAATTATGAAGTCTGTATGTGATTAAATTATTGAAGTATGCACTCAGAGGGGATATGTGAGAAACCCTTTCTCAATCTTTTCTAAAGTGCTTGTTAGCCTGTTAACTGATAAAATTTTGCTGACTCATAGATTAGTAATAAATTATACACGCATACACATTGATAACTTGAATATATTTGGACAAATTTCACATTTATATACATGTGCCTACGATTCCCCATAGGGGCAAAGCCTTCCTGTTAGATATGGACTTCAGACTGTGCTCTCCATTGTCCTTTCCCCATAAACCACATACATCTACCATTTAAGACTACTTCATTTAATATGGCAAGAGAAGGTATTAGGGAACATCAGTGAGGACAGAATTCTGCCAGTTTTTGATATATTTACTTCTCTATTACTTTACTTTTTTATGTCCAAGACAAATTGGACAGCAAGTGGAGGTGCCCCTTATGCAGTCTGTATAAGGATTGCTTTAATTTTCATAGAAATGACAGTAATAATAATATATAAAATGAGCATATGCATATAATTTAGTCAAGTTGTCTAAGTATAGTTATAAGTCACACTGTCCAAAGTACAGTGTTGAAAATAGTTACTAATAAACATGGGACTTGATTGTTACACAGCAGCACCCACACTCACACTAGAGAAGCCTATTAACTGTGAGCTTTTCTCATACCATTACATGTGTTGTTGTTTTAAAGATGTTTTTAACATGGTCTGCGCTGGTAAGTGGAATTCGGTCAAGAGAATTTCTACTGGCCTTGCCTATTTAAAAATAGTCAGCCATATACAGGGCAAAAATGGAAGGAACCCCCATCCTATTTCCCCTAAAAGTGTAATAAATAATTCTATTATAGTTTGGTGTGTCCCATTCTATACTCATTTCATTGTATTTACCTCTATGTTATCCACATCTTCTGACATATGCTTGTATGTTATGTTGTGCCAGGCATCAGACTAAGATTGCATTGTGGATTATTTTGCCTAGTTCTCATTATAATCCTCTGAGATAATTTAATCATTATCATCTCCATTTCATAAACCAGTAAAGTGAGGCTCAGAGCGGTGTGTTTTCTTCGTGAGAGGGTTATCATACTAATGTACATCAATCCAATTAAATGTTTGTGTCAACTAATCGATTTACTCAGTAAATGCTTATTAAATGTGCATCTAGATATTCAATCACTTAGGTACCTGGGTACATGATTTGCTTCCATTCATCTAGTAAGAAGTGAGTAGAGAAAGATTACAATCCAGACGCATTTAACAAACTGGTTATGACAACTCTAGACACAAAGACAGTTTAGTTACTAGAATTTAATAGGACTAAGCACTTAGAACATTATTACCCTCATGAGATTATGAGTTTGGAGCCTCCAGAAATCAGTGCTAGTGGTTATGACCCAGTAAATTGGACATCATATAAGTAAGTTCTGAAACATTTGTGTAAACTACCACAAGGACTAAGGATGTAGCTCAGTGGTACAGCATGTATCTAACATGTGTGACACTCCAAGTTTGGCTTCTAGTACAACAAAATTACAAGCTCTGCTTAGAAGGCAAGCAGTGCTTCTACACAAGGGAGGTGAGACCAAGACAAGAGTCAGAATTGGAGCCACATTGTCTTGAGGAAGGAGACTGACCGGTGGCAGAGATGTCAGATTTTTCAAAGGACCTTGACTCAAATGTTATAATGTGCCATGTGAAACAAGAGCAGACAATTGTACAGAAAATCAAAAGGCCTAAAGGAGAATATTAAAAAGTTGTATATAAACAGATATTCTGAGAAAGAAATCAGAACACAAATGTTGAAGAATTGGACCGTAATGGTAGGAAAGAAATTAAAGGTTGCGTGTTGAGACAGAACCAAAATCCGACCTATTATGTAACACATTCCACAAGGCTGGCCAATTTCAACGTACACCAAGAAGGGAAATGCCTGTCCCGAGATGGGGGAGTGTTTGAGCCACAGGAGCGCCCAGACTCCAACTGCAAAACTGCCAATGGCTTCAAGAACCATTTGGCAACATTTGCAGGGATGAAAGACTCTTTGGATTATAGTAATAAACATGGTAGGGGATCTGAAGGAAGGGAGCAAAAAGAAAGCCTTACTTGTAACCCTTCTGTGAATGGGTTCATGTTTCTGTGACTACAGAAGCATGTAAGTAAACACATGCATGCAAACATATACAGGATGGTAGTGCTGATACGGAGTAAGCATCCTGATGAAAAGTCAGAATAAGAATGAAGAGAGAGAGGTAGGAAGAAGGGAGGGAGGGAGGGAGGAAGAGAGAGAGAGAGAGAGAGAGAGAGAGAGAGAGAGAGAGAGAGAGCTCTTTTAAAACTGTTTACAAAGAAACTGGAGTCTATGATGGAATTTAGTCCTCATGACAGAAATGGTGTTGGAAAAAGTATTGCTGTCATCCCTCTGTCTTTAGAAATTCTTTTTTTTTTTTCTTCATAATAAAAATCCCATGGCAGCTCGTTGTCTGGAAGACTTTAAAAATAGGAGCGATTTCACCTGTCTGGAATGGTCTGTGTCAGCCCTTGCCCTAGGCAAGGTTGCCACATAGGCACAAAACACCCCCGCTCCCATCCCCCTAGCCTCACTTTCCTCTCCCACTAGACAGCCCCCATACCCTTTGCAGCCCCACTTTCAGCTCCAGGCCTGCCTCGGTTTTCTTGGCCCAGTAGCTTCAACATGATCTCCCACATCAAATCAAACTCGTCTTGTCTCAGTCTGGCAGCCTTCTCTCCAGGTGCGAGGGGGTGCGATCTCTTTTGCCCTCTGTGGCCTATTTGGGTTTAAAAATAGGATCCTGGTTAACCCGAATGAATCTTAAATTGGAGCTCTGTGCAGTGCAACCGAAGGAAGAAAGGGCAGGGGCGGGGGAGCACAATTTTGGCCAGTGGGGGAAGTGATGGCGAGGTGGGCTGCCCTCCTGGAAGCTATTAAATCCCAGATGTAGGCTCTGTTCCGTGTGCCACTGCCTTAGAGTGACCCCTGCCCTCTCACAGTTGCTGTTAATTCTATGGCTCAGTGACTTCCAACTCTGCTTCCGTGCACCCACACCTCGCTTCTCTCTCAGCACTCTGAGCACCCTGGGACTTTGCTCACTAGGAGTTTTCAGAGGCATGTTTTTGTGCTGATCAGCCAGGGTCCAATTTTCCCATGGCCATCTTCCCTGAAGCAGTGACACTTGACTTCAGCAATGGTGGCCCTTAAAGCCATACAGAGCTCAACCTGGATTTACACAGAGCCCTCTTCAAGGTGCTCGTTTCCAGAGTAGCCTAAGAAAGGCCCCTCTTTGTGCTCACCACGTGTGTGGGCTGTATGAAGAAATATACGTGTGGTTTATGTGAGCAGAATTCACTGTATGCAGATTCCGCAGGCAAAACTGCAAAACGAACTTGACTCAAAGAACTCTTATGAAGAATCCGGTCAACTTCCTGTTAGAACAACAACCTCTTAAGAGCCTCTACTGTACATCAAGCTCTGAGCTAGACTCGGGGAGGAATTTTTTTTTTTTTCAAATAAGAGGGAAGCTAGACAAGCATGGTAAGGTGTGTCATGTTGGAGGTACGCGGGGTGACTGGGAACTCTTGGGTCCACCTTTGCTTTAACCTCTTGCATCAGGAAAGCTTCTCCTAGGGCAATGACAACTGAGCTGAGTAGGAGTAAGCCAACCCAAGAAAAGATGGGAAGGGCAGGCAGGCTGTGGAGAAGGAATGACATGAGCAGAAGTGCAGAGGCACGAAGTGACTTGACATGTCAGGGGAGGTGCAAGCAGGCTACGATTAGTAGAGCAGCGTGTCAGGGAGAGGTGGGAAGAAATGCGACCGGGGAGCAAGCAGCGTGAGAGGAGGGAGCCGCAGGCCTCCCTGGCTAAACAGTGAGGCTCTACCTAAAGGAGAGCCCCTCAAGGATTTGAAGTAGAGCTATGGTACGGTCAGATTTGCATCTTGATTAAACTGCCTGTCAGTTTGGGGGAAATCATTCCAGGTGCCTGCAATAAATGAATTAAGGATTTTTACACGAAGGATGAATGTGCAGATCCAGCCATGGCTGATTGCACAGCTATCTCTTCCAAGAGGGCTTATCGTTAGTCTGAGGAGTTTTGGGGGATGTGGCTAAAACCATATGTATGTAGATTTGTCTGTATCTGTAAAGTTCTTAACATCTTTAGGGAGCGTGCAGGTCCTCTAATGCAGGTCCTCTAAATGATGGGGTTTGAAGAAAGGCATTGCTTCCTTTATCGTGCATTTCATGCTAGGAATTCAAACTGTGCTGTAATCTGTTTTGTTTAGCAAAAATCATCCGGAAAGGCACTCTTCAACCTGAGCTGCAGCCATCTCAATCTTTCTGAAAAGGAATATTTTGGATTAGAGTTCTGCAGCCATTCTGGAAATAATGTAAGTGGGTTTTATTACAGGGTTCTGTGTATCTAGAAATGCTTCAAAATGCAGTTTGCACCTAAGTACTCAAGGCTCGATACGATGATATTAAAAATACAAAACCTATTTATACCTTGCCAAATGACTCTATTTAAAACTGTCTTCCCTCCCCCTGCCTTGGTCATTAAGCTGCCTTGGTCTGCCAAACAAATCCTTCTGCCTCCTGATCCTTTTCTGTCACTCTGACCAGCTATCAAAGCTTTATCTATTTTGAATGGTTGGACCTTAACCCCCAGAATTAAGATTCCTGACCTCATGACTATTTAGGGAGATTTCTTTCCCTGTTTCTCAGGTCCTTACTTTCAGAAGGTTCTTCTGCTGCATCTTGCCTTGGCATATCTATAATCTGGCACCTTCCAAGAAAGGCTCATTATTAAGTGGGCATTGGCAAGGGGAAAGGGTAGTGGGACTGTAGTACCCCGATGTGATGCCAAATGCCTTTATGAGTCTTTGTAGCCACTGATGAGCCTTTCCTGTGACACCTCTATCATCCTACCAAGGTAGGGGAACAGTGATTGAAATGTAAAAATACAGTTTATATAGCAACAGTGTTTACTGTTGTGGGAGAACTATGACGGGATTGAGTGTGAATGGTGATGGTACATCATCTCATTGACATGGCCACTTGTTTCCAACTATCTTTAGAAATCTAAATAGTCCCAGTGTTTGCTCATTTAATGATGACCTTTATCTTCTACCAAAAAAGAAAACAAAAGAGCTGTGTTCACTGCCACTGTGTTTTACCAGTTGTTTCACTGATGCTATTACAGGTTTGGCTGGAACTTCTGAAGCCCATAACAAAGCAAGTAAAAAGTAAGTATGGAAGATTACTCAAGGAATGTAGGCCTCAGTTGATGCTTGAAAAATACTCCTGTAGCCCCACACAATTCCTCTCCATACTAAAGCAGGGGAAGGGGGGCAGCTTAGATAAATTGCATCAGCCCATCATCTGGCCAGTTAAGTTTCACAATAGAGAAAATTGTCTTAATTTTGTCTGAGATGAAGAAGCTCATGGGCTGGGTCTTGGGGTACATCTGAAGAGTTATGGTAATGATACTACCTGCGGATTGCATGAAACTCTGGGCCCTGTGACTCTTCAAGCACCCTTAGTGTCAATCTGCAATAATGTTGACCTTCTGCCATCACAAGCCTTACCATTTGCTTCAGGTTATGAGTGAGTGACTCCTGTATTTTATACTGGACCTCATTCATGGGACAAGGGTCAGGGGGCATGTCCATTTAACTAATTCCACAGGCATTTTGTGTGTGTGTGTGTGTGTGTGTGTGTGTGTGTGTGTGTGTGTGTGTGTGTGTGTGTAGGTCTTAACACTTTGAGAAACCTTGCTTTCAGTCTCTCTTCCTGGTTCCCTGGTCCACCCTGTTCTTCACATATTGACACATCTTGTGATTCTCCATCCCCAGGGTTCTGTGATTATGTCACACAACTCCAGTAGCTTTTGAACGGATTTTCTCCAATTAAGCATCCATATTACTCTCCAAGGGATTGACTGAAAAATATAACCCTGACCACATGTTCCTCTTGCTTACCTCTAAAGTCCAACCTTATTCACATGGTACACAAAGCTCTTGACTATATCATAAGCTCTTTGTCCTGCCACAAGCCCTCTGCTAACCTACTTAGCTGTTAACTCCTCCAGGCAGGCTTCTTCAATCTAGGCTGTGCGGTACTCAAATTCATCTGTTTACTTTTTTGTCCCTCCAACAAGACTGAGGATACTTGAGTGTCTTTTAATTTCTACAGTACCTGCTTAGAATAATATCCCTCACATGAAGGACATTCAGAAAAGATATACTTAATGAATGACACTGTTGCTTCTTGTGTGTGGTTACTTCTGATCTAACAAACTTTATTCCTTTTTTTCTGGTACTGGGAATGAAACCCCAGACCTTGTGCATGCTAGCAAAGTATCCTCCCACTGAGCTGCACCCCCAGCCTCAAGTTCCTCATTGTCAAATGCAAGTAGGTGTGAAAATATGTAGATGTGTTTTCTTATGGTTATGCTTTTAACATTGATAGAGGTGTTGGTCCACATTGTTTCTCATTCCTTTTATGAAGGAGATCCTTAAGACATTCATTCATATGTCCTTTCTCAGGCAGAATTGGACATTCACAGATAGTGAGTTGTAAATAGTCTTTCTGAATAACCCACTTCTTAGAAAGGACAGAGTAGGTCTCAAATTGACATATCTTTGCAAAAGAAACCCAAAAGGAGAAAGGATGTGAAAGGGGAATTAGTTGGAGATTTTCTCAATAGCTATACACATAGGGTCACAATCCAGAAATGATAGCAACATACACATGAAAAACTGAAATGTAAAATAAATCTATGAGAAGGAGTAATGGAGAGGGGATGGAAGTAGAACACTGTGTGTACGTGTCTGTGTGTGGGGGGGTGTGCATGTGTGTGTGTGCATGAGTGTGTGCATGTGTGTGTGCATGAGTGTGTGTGTGTGTGTGTATGTGTATATGGTCTTAACTGTTGTAATGAACATTTAATAAAACTTATGGAGATATTATGTTTTAAGATCCTAAGGAGGTTGTTTTCAAATTTATGGTGAAATTTTTCCCAGTGGACCCTGGACACCTTCGGGAAGAACTCACAAGGTAACGTGTTTAACTGTGTGTATGCTGAATGACATTACTTGAAAATACCCATTCTCCAGCTATTGAAGAAGGGCTCTGGTTCCTTTTTTTGCATGGCTTAGGTTTAAGTCAGTCTCTGAGACAAGGTGAGGGGCTAAAAAGATGGAGGCTCTGACTGTTCCCCCAAATGTTAATCTCTTCAGATTTCAGAACTAAGAATGGATGAGTGGCAAGCATGGGTGGCATTTTCAGGCTTAATCCAGTAACTGTCACAAGAGTATGCATGCTGTTTCATGCCATCTGTGTTTCAGTCAGCATAGCTTTGAGGCCAGCCAATGCTCATGATCATTGAAAATGAATGTGTGTACAGATGTATCCCATAGGCAGAAAAGAAACATTTTGTAATGATGATATATGCTTATGGAAATGTTCTTTATATTTTCAGTGAAAACCTACTTCCACAAAGTGACATCGTGGCTCTTAACACTCCCTGAAAACATGGTCTGCTTTCTAGACTAAGTCTGCTACACACAGAAAAGATCTAGGTCTTTAGACTATAGATAAGGAACATGTCCTGGAAGCTAAAGTTGTCTGAATTAAAAACCACAGGTTCACTTCCCTGGCTTCTGCCCCTACCACATCGGGTAGATTGACTTACTCTTTTAGTGTGGCGTCTTTGCACAGTTCCTTGCCTCGCCTTCCCTACTTCTTTTCACATTTCTGCTGTCCACCACTTGCCAAAATAGCTTGATATCCTGCTATGTTGTCTAGTTTGCATTCACTAACTCTTTGTAGTTGAGTTTAAAATGACGGCCAATTATGATGGAGATGAACTTTCTCAAAAATGTGAGAAAAATTAATTTGATGATAAACGTTTCATCAATTATTCAGAGGAAGGGTCTGTAGCAGCAGCTGCCTTCTTAGGTGATAGCCCATTACTACTGAGGAAGCATGTTGCCTTCTTCCTAGCAACAGATAATCAAAGAGCAAAAGGCTTCCTTTCTCCTTGCCAAGAACAAACTTAAACTTCCTATTGCAATGGGGCTAATTAATAACATATACATCTACATTTGAAAACAGGCAATGGTAAATGTTGGGATTACATTGAGTTTTCCTTGTTGTTCCATTTAAGAATACTTAACTGAAAGCTGGGCATCATGCCCTTGATCCCAGCACTCAGGAAGTAGAGGCAGGCCGATATCTGAGTTCGAGGCCAACCTGGTATACAGAGCTAGTTCCAGGACAGCCTCCAAAGCAATACAGAGAAACCCTGTCATGAAAAACAACAACAAAAAACCCACACACAAAAAAGAATACTTAACTGAGCCAGGTGTGATCACTCATGCCTGTAATCGCAGCACAGGTCGAGGCAGGAGGATTGCCATGAGTTTGAGGATATCCTGGAATATGTAGGGAATTTTAGGCTAGGCTGGACTACAGAGAGGAACTTGGTTTCCTCTCTCTCTATCTCTCTCTCTCTCTCTCTCTCTCTCTCTCTCTCTCTCTCTCTGTCTCTCTCTCTCTGTCTCTCTGTCTCTGTCTCTCTGTCTCTCTCTCACACACACACTAAAAAAATAAAAGCTACCTGTTGTAGAGATTAAAAATATTCCTTGTTTGGGGCCAACACATGAACTTCTGAGAATATTATACAAAATAACTATTTTATCTGAATCATTTCTAGTCCATAAGAGGTACTCACAATTTGAAGGGACATAATGGTTAAAGCTTCCATGAGCTGAAGAATCACTTGACAAGATTCTTCAGAACAGATTTTTATTTATCACCTGCAACTAGTTATCTTTTATTCCATTGCCTTCAGGGCGTTAGCTACTGAAAACTCCACATAGAATTTAGTCTGGAAAATTATATCTTATATAGGGAAATACAATGTATAATGCATGTTTTTGCATATAGAAGAAAACATTGGAACTAATGTAGACAATGATGGAGCCTTTCTTATAAATTTATGCACCAAAATGTGGGCCCTGGGCCTGGAGAGATGGTTAAGTAGAAAAGTACACAAGTGTGAATTCCTGAGTTCAAATCCCTGCAACCCACAGAAATCTGGGAATGGACATCTCCATAATCCCAGTGCTTCTGCATTGGGATGAGAGGTATACCTTGAAGCCAGCTCGATTAATACATTTTACAAAAAACAGGATTTTGTGCATTGTAGTTTGTACTTTGGGACTGATACACAAAGTTGAAAGTTGTCCTCTGACCTCTGGACACACACGTATAAACAATCACCTACACACACACACACACACACACACACAAAAACACACACACACACACACACACACACACACACGTAAAAACACAAAAGTGACTTCTCTTTTACTAAGATCTTAAGTGTGTGAGACAAATGTTCAGTTCAGCAGAGCCCTAAACATGAACCTGCATTTTATGGTCCTCAGTGATGCTTCTACATCCCTGAGTTCATCAACCATTAGTTTCACACCTACTGTTTATAAAGTACTCAGGTGGGCTCTGGTTGATGGTAACAACAATCCAGTCAAGAGAATAAGATGGACACAGACATGGCTTGATGGCCTTGATTCCTGAAATATGTTCTTTGGTTAGGTAGTCTACATTCAGTGGCAGATGTTAATTAAGTTCTGGACACAGTTTCAGTATCTTAGAGTGCTACCAACTGGTCAGAATGGCTTGGTCCCTATCTTAGTATCATGGAGTGATTGCCTGCTTTACTAGCCTCTGGAATTTTTATGGCCCTGTCTACCTGATAGCTCTTTGTGTCCCCCAGAGTCTGGTCAGGCTTGCTGAGGTTCCTCTTTCTCTAGCTCAGGGTATGGTTGTTTCCATGGCACAAAGTACCAGAAGAGGGTTGGCCAGGTCCCTCAAGCTGGTGGCAGCCTACATCCAGGACAATTCCTAACTGTTGCAGAACCTGCCAATGTGCTGGGTCAGCCAGATGTGGGTTGGGATTGGTTTGATTCTGAAGCAAAGTGTATGCATGACTCACCATCCCAAAAAGGTCCCTGAGTGTCCGGATGCTGTTCCTTCCTTCAATTATCTTGGGTCTGGAAGAAAGGAAAATTTCCT
Source organism: Cricetiscus sungorus (assembly GCA_030556225.1). NCBI lineage: Eukaryota > Metazoa > Chordata > Mammalia > Rodentia > Cricetidae > Cricetiscus > Cricetiscus sungorus. Next base: position 17,822,208 of record JANBXA010000726.1, read on the forward strand.
TCTGTCTTCCTGCTTTGTTGTCAAGATCTTTTCCTCAAATTCTTTACAGATATCTTTTTACTCTTCAAATAAAGAAGGATTTGGCTCTGGGAAGGCTTCCATGTAGTGACAACTGCACAGCGTTAATGGTGTCACACATCCTACAATGTAAGTACCAAAACTCTACTTCTCGGCCCATTCACCAGGGATAGAGGCAAGCAAAGGAGATAAGCACCTCCAATTTGTCTGCCTGACACCGTATTCAGCATTAAGGGGAGAGGAGGCTGGTTCAGACACAGTGATGTGACGCTTCATCGCATTCATTGGGATCTTAGTGAAGTCTTGTCCCTGCCTTGCCATTACAGTAAAGCAAGCTCCCTTATTTCTCTGAACCTGGATGTTCTTATTTAAATAGTGACAAAAGTGCCATCTCATGGAGGTGCTTCTGATGGTTAAAAGTACATGCTAGTTTCATCCTACCTAATTCTACCAACCCTTCTGTCACTGTTCCATGTTTTCTGCAGAGAATAAATCATGAGTGGAGAAGGTGGATAGAAGCTAAAGGGCACCAGGCATAAAAGAAAGTTCCTCGTGTGTTAGAAGCCAAGTACTTTGACTAGAAAGAACACGGAAGGTAGACTGAAGGAGGCCTGGGGGACGGTGGGGGCCTGCCTGGGAGGGAGTTACTCAAGCCAGGCCATGCTGTTCCTGCAGCCTGGAGGGTAGGGTCTAGGCAAGGGGAGATAACATCTCTTCGAAGGCCAGCTGGACTTTTTCTATTTTGAAATGGCCTCCCAAGAATACACTGTTCCTTGATAATCCTGCAGAACCATAACTTCAGGTTTTTTGTTTATTTCATAAGTTCATTTCTGACCTTTGTTCATTACCTTCCTACCAGTCCATAAATGGTAGATTTCAGATTTTGTTGAGAACAACACAGTGAAATGCTTGGATAGGGACTGCATCCTAGGCAGTGTATCAAGTGACTCCAATCTGGGAAAAGAGAGCTCTGAACTCCCAGAAAGGCAGTTGATGGAAAATGCCATGAGGGTCAAGGAAAGCTGATGGAGGAGATGGATTTTGTAATGAAGCTTAAAGGGATACATGGGAATTGAATGTGAAGATGGACAGAGGGAACAGCATAGAAATGGTGGCGGGGCACCATGTGCAGGGGATGAAGAATGACCACACATAACTCAAGAATAGTGTCTATCTAGGAGATATGGAGACAAATGAAGCATCATCTTGAGGGCCGAGACCACAGGCCATGTGCTCAGTGTCACACAAGGCATGGGGTAGCGCAGATAGAAAGAGCATCCTTCTCCATTAGTTGCCTCTTCAGATAGCAGTTGGGAGGGTGGGGCTCCAGGTGACATCTTTTGAGGGAGCTCAATTTTATTCTTAACAGTACTGCCTTATGGAGTTGGGCATTGCCTAGTGGTCATTTCAGGTTCAACCCAGAAGGTCTGTGGTGAAGATGTTTTCAATTTTGTGTGTGTGTGAATGCTCTAGTGAATGAGCATTTCACAGTCTATCCCAGTCAGGCTCAGAGCCCTCAAGGTCAAAGCACAGAATCACAGCCCAATTGCTCATTTATCTGTCAATGTATTCTTTTGCCAGTTCAATATTTGCCTAATGCCCGCTGTAAGCTGGACATTCAAGAACCTGAGCAGTCTAACTTTGGCATTTTATTATTTACACCTCTTTTATTCACCTCTAGCCAGATAGTCCCTACCAAACATGATCTGCATAATTCAAATGCATCTTTTTTTTTAAAGACACTCATAGTATAATCCTGCTTTGTTATTCATTAAACAAAAACTATGGAGTAAGTGCCACCATGATAGATCCTAGAGTACACATTGAGAGCACAGCAGTGAGCTACAATACCAATCCTTGTCTTCATGGAGTTCACATTTTGGCAGTGCAAGAGAGTCAGACAATTACATATATGTATGTATGTATGTATGTATGTATGTATGTATGTATGTATATGTGTATGTGTATGTGTATGTATATGTATATGATGAATATTTAGAGGTAATGAGAGCAATGGAGAAAAATGGGGCATAGAAGGGAGATGGGGGAGTTCTAGGGGTGGGTACTGGGTTTTTAACAAAGTGTGTGTGGAGGGGTGGTAAGCTGACTGTAAAGATAACAGTTCAGTGAAGATTTGGAGGAGGCACAAAGGTAAGCCAAGGGGCCAAGTCCAGTGACACAGAGGGCCACATATGGAGAACACTATGAAAAAGCCAGAGGGGAGGAGATGCATGTGGTGTTTATGAAACATCAAGACGGCTTTGTGGCTGGCTGGAGCCTTAGTGAGGAAGCAGAGGGGAGTTAATAGTCCATTGAAGACCTAGAGCACAACTCTCAATGAGATGGGAAGCCATAAGGGCAGAAGACTGAGGTGGAAGAGGAAGCTCATTCCCCTTTAATTTTCAGAAGCACCTCTGTTATAAGGGATTCTTGGCATCCATTCTAAATATAAGAACAAAATCTGAATTAGGTTTTAAGAAACTCATACTGGCTGCTTTTCTAACATCTAGAACTTAGAAGGGTGTGGTGGTAGTAGGGACAATAACAGGAGATTGTTAGGAGAGATGATAGGAGTTGGACCAGAAAGGTCTAACATTGGATATAATGTTTGTTATAATTATCAATGAAAATTAACTGCACAAATTCATGTATGTCACTATGTTATTTTCGTGTACACATATGTCATTCTTTAATCAAGAAGGTCTGAAGCTTCTAACTCCTCCCCTTCCCTAACATTTAGTATTATGGTTGTCCTGATAGGTATAAAGAGATAATCCTATTACCTGTATAACGAGCATTTTTCTTTATTCTTATTCTTTGTTGAATCCTACAATGAAATACGGTCAGACCCCACTGGTTTCCCACTCCAATTCCCTCTGTATGCCCCAATATAACCCCTCCCAACATCGTGTCTTCTATTTTGTTTAGTTTTGATAACCTGTTAAGTCTAGTTAGTACTACCCCATGGGCATGGATATGGGGCCATCTCCTGAACCATGGGGAATCTACCAGGGGCAACACCTCACAACAGAATGATTCTCCCTTCTTCAGCAGCTGTCAACTGCCAGTGGCTCCCCACTAATGCCTGGGGCCCAGAGAGCACCTCCCATCTCTAACAGAATTTAGGCTGGTTTGATCTTGTGCAGGTAATCACAGCTGTTGCCCCAGCCCCTCAGTGTTCTCAAGACAGCATTTTCCAGCGTCCCTCCCTATCTTCCAGCCCTTTTGTTCTCTATCTCATTGCTATGTTTCCTGAACTATGGTGGTGAGGCTATCCCATTTAGGGCTGAACACACAATCATACAATCTTTTACTTACAGTACTTTGGCCAATTAGGAGTCTCTGCATTGACAGCTGCCCAATGCAAATGGAGGCTCCTCTGACCAAGGTTGAGAGGCAAGGTCTTGGGGGTATAAACATAAACATTTTAACCAGCCTTTTTCTGATTACCAACCAATGAGTCAGTGCCCATTTAAATATTTTGCTCATTTTAAAATGTATTATCTTACCATCGACAATGGTATCTTACCATTTTAAAATGGGTCTTTAAAACAAATTCTGATATCCACAAGACAGTCTTCTCCTTAGTTTTCTTCTAGTTCTTTTCTAGGTCAACCCCTTAAACTCAGGTCTTTGATCCATTTTGAGTTTATTTTTAGTATGCTTGCATGGTGTGATGCATGGTGTCACAGATAAACTACCAGCTACTTGGAAAGGCCAGAAGGATTTGTCTGGGTATTTACTAGATTCCCAATGTTCAGAGTGATTGTTCTGGAACAATTCATTGAAAGAATTATTTCTTCGTTGCATCATCTTGACACCTTTGTCAAGAACAATTGTGAGAGTTTATTTCTTGACTTTTCATTTATGCTTCACTGTTCTCTATTGGTTTCTTAGACTTTTATAAATATTGGATCATCTTTTCATTTACAACACTTTTACATATCTATTTCTCATCAGTATGCACTTACTATGCTCGTGAGTGCAATTCTGAGTGATGGAACCAAGGCAAGCATCTTTATCTTATTCCTGATTTTAAGTGGAAGTCTTCATTCGCTTGCCATGTGATGTGACTATATTGTTAGCCACAGGTTATTTTCATAGATAACTTTTGTCAGGTTGAACATGGTTCCAATTCTTTATTTATATAGTATTCTTAGCATTTTGCATGTATTTTACTCAAAATAAGAACACCACATGATTCCACAAGAGTGCATTATCCTTAACACTATATATGGCCTACACTATATATGTATATACCTATATGCATGTGACACCAATTAATGAAAAGAGAGGCCATGAATATGAAGGAAAGTAGGGGAGGATATATGGGAGGCTATGGATGGAAGAAATTCAAGGGAGAAATGTTATGGTTAAGTTATTAACTCAAAAAAATATATGAGTAACAGGTGTGGTTATCTCTTCTTGCCCAATTGTCTTAGATTAAAAGTCACAATGGAGAACAAGGTGTTCTAAACTTTGACTTTAAGAGAAATAAGTAATCAGAAGGTAACTCATGAATCGTAGACACAGAAGTATAACAACTCCAAAGAAGACAAAAGAAAAAGAAGCCTGAGGCACTTTGCAATAGGGAAGAACATTGGAAGGATGCAGCTGCTAGTGCAGGCTTAATCCTGCAATAGTTGTCCCTAACAATAAACTGGTGATGTCTGAAAAAAGAGTAAATTAGGTTCACAGATAAACTTCCAGCTATTTGGAAAGGATGATTTGTCTATTGGGCATTCAAATTGTTGGGGATTTGCTAAATTCCCTCAGTCCAGAATGATGACTTGGCTGCAGCTTGCCTGTACTCTAGTTGATATTTTATTCTTTGCTTATGATGGATAATCACAATGGAAAGAAATTTGGGATGTGCTGGTTTTTACTAGGTTTATCATAGGAAAATGCCAGAGACTAAATGAGAAAAACAATTTCTCACCATCCTACAGGCTGGGAGTCTAAGATGAAGGTGTTGGAAGGTTTGCTACATTTGGAAGCCTCTTTTGTCAGCTTGATGAAGGCAGCCTTCTTACAGTGTCCTCATGCCATCTTTGTATTCTGTGCACTCATCCCTAGAATCCCTGCATGCCTGGCTTTCCTCTTTCTCAATGGATACAGGTTAGGCTGGACTACAGTTCTCCATGTATATGTTCTCAGTATCAACATTATCTCCTCAACAAAGGAAAAGCCGCTAGGGGACAGGATTTCAATTTACAAATCTGGGAAAGACAAAATTCAGTCTGTCACAGGGGCTAATTGAAAGTACGCAAATTCATCAAAAAGAGAATAGAAGATGGAAAACCTAACAAAATATTCAAGTGTGAATTTGGAGCTTTTAATGTCTGTTCTGGGTGTGTAACCCATGACACAGGCTGAGACTTCACAAAAACCCACTGCTTGTGATGTGACAACAAGTCTGTTAGTTTTCCCTTGTACAAACAGAAATATTCATAAAGCAACTGCAGAGAAACGGCTTTTAGGGGCAAACAGGAGGTTTCTCAGGTTGCACATTGTTTAGCTCCTCAGTGGAAATGTGAACAACGCCACTTTTCTATTGTACAGCAGAATTAGGAGATTTTCATGAAGAAACAGTTAGAAAGCATCTGGTACAAACCCGGTATTTACCAAGCCAAGACTGTTTGGAGAGCAAGATTATGCAATTTCATCAGCAGCACATGTAAGTACTTCCCCACACACCTTCCTTCCCATTGGAAGACCCTGAAGCTAAGATGAGCTCTTTAAGGCAAGCCTTTAGGTCTGAGAAGCTTCAGTCTCAGGAAAACACTCGGCTTTTCATGCATATCTCAGAGGAAAGATGTTGGGGGGATGGGTTTTCCTGCATTTATCGGACTCATTAATCTTTTGCTGTTGCAGTGGCCGCAGCCCAGCGGAATCAGACATTCTGCTACTGGACATAGCAAGGAAGCTGGATATGTATGGCATCAGACCTCAGCCTGCCAGTGATGGTGAAGGGATGCAGATTCACCTGGCTGTTGCTCACATGGGAGTACTGGTGTTGCGGGTAATAACTCTCCCCTTGAGTGCCCTTCAGTGTTCTGGAAGTGATGATCATGGCTTCCACTTGAGTATCTGTTCCCCAGAGGGTTTATAAGACGTTGTCTTAGCACCAACTAGAAGGGAAGTAGAGTTTGTAAATGGTGTCTATAACTATAGTCCTACTATGTGCTTTGCCTCTGTGTGTGGTCATTAATGTACTGTTTGGGTTTTGAGGTCATTGTGCCTTAGATTAAGCCAGCATGGTGAAGTGACAAAATCAAGAGGCTTGTGGGGACTCTTAGACTGCAGATTCAGATTTCCAAAAACCTGTATAGTACTTTCCAGATGGTTAAGAGCCACCCCAAGTGATCCCAACTGTGATGTGCCTTTACTTATTCCTTTTTACATTGAAAGTGACCAGTAGAGAAATCATGTTGAGTCCTACCAGCAACTATTGCTGTTTACCACATCATTGTTTTCCAGGGATTTTCTATTTCGAGTTAGAAATCAACTTGAGCTGCTGTTGTCTTCTACCGTCATTCTCCCTAGCTGATCTGAAGAATTCTGGCTTTCCTGGTCTGCTTAAAACCAACATTCTTTAGAGGAGCTAGAGATGGGGTGTGTGGTCTGCTATCAGAATGTCCAAGGGAGTGTGCTATCAGCACTGGAAAGAAGTTTGAAGATGCAGAAGGCAGTAAGGGCAGGAGAGGATAGGCAGGTCACAGGGACGAAGGTACCCATATAGAAAGAAGTTTAAACTAACAAGCAGTAGGAGAGATGACTGTATATTGAGCAGCAAAACCCAAGCCACATTTGATGATGTGGCCAGTGAGGAGCTACTGGAATGTCTGAGTAAATGAGGCAGCAGGAGAAATGGGCTGTTCCTTTTAGTGCTTGTATGTGGAAACAGGGAGGAAGGGTGAGATCGCAGAACCATCAGTTCTGATCCAGTCTCATTGTACTGGCTTAAAAGTCTCCATGTTGCACCTTTTTGCTTATGTACTGAAGGAACTTGTGTCCTGCCTGCAATGCTTAAGGGCAGCCACTGCTTAGTTCCACAGCCTCTGTCTGGATAAAGGCTAGCCTCAGAGAATCTTCTTCAGAAAGACTACTTTCTATCACACTTGTACAGTGGCACAATGCGACTCATGCAAACGTGTTCTAAAACTGGTTATGGGTTTCATTGTAGGGAAATACAAAGATTAATACTTTCAACTGGGCTAAGATTCGCAAGTTGAGTTTTAAGAGAAAACATTTTCTCATCAAACTTCATGCTAATATTTTGGTGAGTACATTTCTAATACACTATTTCTATTCACTTGGCATTTTGTCATTGCTCTAGAAATGGTTTTAATGTAAATGGTGAAAGGTACTTGGCCCTGAGGGGTGATGGGCCCCCTCTTTGTTCTCTATATGAACTGAGCTGAGATTTAATGACACTAACTAAAGACAAAACACTCTGACATCTGATTTACACTTCAGAATAAATGATACAATAGGACAACGAGGCAGCCAGACTGAAAGGTAAGTCTCCGTGAACAGCATTTGTGAGGGATCCGATGAGTCAAACAGGGGCCACCAGATCTAGGACAACAGAAACAATTATTTGATGATCTCTTTCATATTTTATAAAGTATTTTCACTCACTTCCCTTAAGCAAAAATTATTGAAGTAGGTGTTCATATAAGTAAACAAATCATTCTTAGGTGACTTTTCACTGCATGAGGTAAGAAAAGAAGGTGTTAGTATATTTTAATGACTGACCATGAAGTGGGAAAAAAAACTATGTGTGTATCAACTAATTTGGGCCCATAGAAGATCCACTTTGGATTATATTGCCTAGATCTTGGTATTATGTAAAGGTGTTCATTTGACTAGTTCATGGGACACAAGTGTGAACTTTGTGGGGAGTCTCAGGGGCTACATGCAGGAACCTAGAAAGGAATGACAGGAGGGGGCAGTGAACTCTGAGAGCAAGTGTGGCTCCCGAAAAGACGGCTGGGAGCATTCCATAGAGCCTTGGGCCAATGAGTATATGTGTTGACTCAAGATGGGAAAAGCTTGTACTTTAGAACTGTGAATCTAAGTTCCCTTAGGACACATTAAAATATGGACTATGCCAAGAGAGAAATACAAAGTGGTGTAGAATGAGAAAGTGTATAGAGGAAGGTGTATTACTACCTGGGAGATTGAAATGACTTGTATGCATTCAATCATCCTTATAGAGGGACTGAAATCTCCCCCTCCCCCTTCCTGGTGGTCATTTATACCTTCTTGCCACCTTGAAAAGAAGCCTTTTGATATTCATTTTAACCTAATTTACAACTTCCAAGATGTTTCTGGAAGCAAAGAGGCAAGGCAGAAAAGCATTTAAAGTGAGGGGCATGTGGAAAGCAAGCTGGGCTCCTTAGACAAGGCTCAATGTGTGAGTAGAGGCAGTGTCTGATCTTTGGGAGGTTGCTAATCATTTGGTTTTAGTGGCTGTGAAGCCTATAGGGAGCCAAATGGAAAAGCAGACACTGCATGGGCTGCTGGACTGATGGTTTAGAAGGCATTGAGTTTGGGAGGTCTTTGGTATTCTCGCAGGATGTTTTGCTTGATAGAAAATGGTTTATACAGGTGTTGTGCAAAGACACTTTGGAGTTCACCATGGCTAGCCGGGATGCATGCAAGGCTTTCTGGAAGACTTGTGTAGAATACCATGCTTTCTTCAGGCTTTCCGAAGAGCCCAAATCAAAGCCCAAAACACTACTCTGCAGCAAGGGTTCCAGCTTCCGCTACAGGTAATTGCACACGGTGCGAGGGAAGACCATGCACACTGCTTCTTTTCAATAGCATGGGAAGCAGTGGGAGGAGTCTGAATTTCAAGAGCAAAATAAGGAATCCATTCCACTCATTTGAGAGAGTGTAATTATTCTTTACTGCTCATTCTTGGTACATTGCATTAGGTCAGCATTTAGCAACCAAAGGGGTTGGATCAGAGCCACAGTGAGGATGCAGGGTAGCAGAGGGTGTGTGTGTGTGTGTGTGTGTGTGTATATATATATATATATATATATATATATATATATATATATATATATATATATACATCTCCCTTAAAGGTAGCTTGCATGCAAGATGTGGAAGGGGAACTCAACAGCATCCATTCATGGCATTCAGGGAAAAGATAGAGTGAGAAAGCACTGGAGGATGTCAAGGGATTCAAAGGAGGGAGTGATCCTACGTTAGAGGCTTCACAATACAATACAGTTCCCACCTTAGAAGAATGGAAGTGGGATAGGACTGACCTCGAAATCCACAGGGAGAAGCTTACAAAACTCTATTGATTACAAAAATAATTCTAATCATAGTGTCATAAGGGATTTTTCAGGCTCTGGAAACCTGCCCTTGTAAGAACAGAGATATTTAAAAAAAACACATATTTTTGATGGAATGTTTCCAAAGTGTACTCTACAAATCCCTGCCTTCTTAAACAGATGAGGTTGAATATGTTTTGCTCTTTCTTAATGGCCGACTTCTTATAACAATCGCTTCTTATTCTTTGCAGACAGCTGTAGCACCATGACTTTCAGTAGGGGAGGCATGTCGAGCCTTGCCTTTTGGTTAAATGAGCCCCAAATTTTGGGGTACATTACTATTGTGACTTCTTTCTGCCTCTTGTGTTTCTTCCAATAGTCAGCTAGAGTTCTTTACAGATATAAGCCTACCTGCAGCAATCTCTTTCTACTGTTTAGTTAGCTGCTTGGCATCCCCCTTGGATCAGGAATTTAAATAAATAGCCTCTTTAGAATGAGCTTGTAAAATAAGAGACAGTTGGTATTTTACAGTTTTTTTTAAAGTCTATGTTTTGAACAGTTGAAATCACTCTATTGTTGGTGTCCAGATAAGCAAGTATAGCCATCAATATGATAGAGATTGATGACATATGCCATTCATCCAAATACTGTAGGCTTCAAACAAAGGTGAAAGTTTTAGTGGCATGTAGGCTTATGATGGAATTAATGATGTTTGTCTCTTCTTTATAATAGTGGAAGAACCCAAAGGCAACTTTTGGAATATGGGAAAAAAGGGAGGTTAAAGAGCCTGCCATTTGAAAGGTGCACCCTTTTCCTTCTCTCCTCTCATACTGATTGGAAGTTGCATAATGAGCATCTCAATGATTCTCTGTTTGGGGATTTCAGGAAACAGTATCCATCTCAGTATCATGAACGGCAGTGCAGGTCATCACCAGACATTCTCTCTGATGTGTCAAAACAAGTAAGGTTTTGGAAAAGCTCTACTTCTTTAGATAAGTATAAGTCATCCAGTCTTCCAATGCTTCCAAGAATCAATTTTGCCAGAATTATCCAATGTGTACCAAGGTCACTCCATGGAGAGGTGTTGGCACAGTCATTCTTGCTAAAAGGCCATTTGGTAAACTACATTTAACCGTTTACTGTGCACAAGGGAAATCCTTGGTGTGCCTTCAAATTGCAAACTATATTATCAACATCTTGAAAAAATTAGATGGTAATACATTTCTATGACATCATAATTTTAAAATTAAAAGTTCTGTAATTTTGCCAGGGGAAACCATAAGAAAGGTATACAGTGTTGTATCTTAGTTGTGTAATGTGATTTCTGGTTGCAGTTATGCCACTGGGAGTATAAGATGATACCCTCATTACAGACTTTAATCAGGAAACTGATCACTTACTTTGACACTGTATACAAAAGTTAATTGGAAGTGCCTTAAACTCCCATGCTGCAGATGGGTTTTATCCAAAAGACATCAGAGGTAAACTGATGAAAGAGACTATCTAGATTATGAATCTCTCAGGCCATTCACAGGTCTCTTTTCTACCTTTTATTTACAGAATCTGTGGAGGGGGCTGGGGTAGGGGCATTAGACTGTGGTGCCTAAGGTCCACACAGCTAGTCAAAGGCAGACAGGGGTAGGATTCCTACCTCATTGATATAGTTACCAAAGTGAATTGCTTGAAATACAATGGTACCTGAAGGACCCATGAAATGTAGAGTCTAGAAATTGAGTGTCACTGAGAATGAAGAACACTGCCTGTATTTTCTAACACACAAGTTGGGACATGGTATAAGTCATTCTCCTTTCAGTACCTATATTTTTATATGCTGTGGGAAAGAACATAGATTTAAATAACTTTGTGAAATCAGCCTTTCATAATAGGAGATTAACAGAAAGACCCTCTCCCAAGTCCAACTAAACAGCTATTTTTTTTCCATCTCACATCCATGTTTTGTTTTTCAAGGTGGAAGATCTGAGACTTACCTATGGCAGCAGTTACTACCGAAATGTGAATGGAGTGCATGCATCTGAGCCTATGCTAGACAGTAGGAGGAGGAACTCAGCGGTTGAGGTGGCATTTGCAGCCGAGCTGGAGCATTCCAAACCAGAGGCAGATCCCACATCACTCCATCCATCCCAAAGCACTTCCTCTTTCACCTTTATTTATGCAGATTCTGTCTTTAACACTGACCCTGATCCCATAGACTTCTTTGAAGAACGGAGCCCTCTAAGCTCCTTCCAAACAAACTCTAATTTTGTGGACAATCACTTAAGCACATCCACTGGTTTCACAAGCAAAGTGAGTCCAGCAAGGCAGCTAACATACACCGATGTGCCCTATATTCCTTGTACTAGTCAACAGGTTGATATTATGCCTCCCCAAGTCTTTTTTTATGTAGACAAACCACCCCAGGTACCCAGGTGGTCTCCAATCATGGCAGAGGAAAGTGTGAGATCAGACAACTCTATAGATCCCAGTGCCATAAAACCAGCCAAAAGAAGCCCAAGGAATATCAGGATAAAAAGCTTACAGCAAGACCTTCAAGAACTCCAAGAAGCTATGGCTAGGACTAGTGGTAGAAACACTATCAATGTAGACCTAGGGGAGGAAGACTCCCATTTAGATGATGCATTTGCATATAACCTTCAAGAGCAAACTCCTAAACGATCTCAGAGCCAATCAGACATGAAAGCTATCCGTTTCCCTTTTGGTTCAGAATTTAGACCTTTAGGGCCTTGTCCTGCTCTGACTCGTAAGGCAGACCCGTTTACTTGTACATTTGCAGATCAGGAGTTCCCCACAGTTCTAATGGACCAGAGCTCAGCAGAAAGGTATGTAGCTAGCGAGTCAAGTGATTCAGAATCAGAGATGCTTAAACCAGACTACTACTCTTTGTATGGCAAAGGAACAAAGTCACCTAGGGCCCGAATCCGCTTGTCTTCTGGTAGTCTGCAGCTAGAGGAAGAGGATGAAGACATGTCCTTCACCACGCCAGGTGCTGAAGATAGGATGTTATTAAAGCCATGCAATTATTTCTTAGCATAAAAAGAGCGGACTCTGTGAATGTTCCTGGCCAGTTCCATGTTACCACCTTAGGTAAGACATAAGCACCTTTTTGATGCGCCTTTTCCTTCGTCATTTTCGTTGATGCTAAGGGAGGCTTCTCATTGCAGGCACCCAGCTTATGAAAGATCAAGTTGCTGCCTCATTCTATGAGCTTCGTTCTTTTATTTCCTCCAAACAGACTCTGGAACATGCCTTCTCCTTGCCAGCACCACGGCAGTGTGGAGGGAAGTGTATGTCAACACCCTTATACATTTTTGTGAGACAATAATATAAATGAAGACCTATTCTTCAATACTAGCAAATGATGAATGAAGATGATGTAGGTTGGTGTATAGGACTGGTCTCTAATGCTGCTTTGTGATTTAGGAGTCCATGATTATGTTGGGTGTTTTTGTGCTTATATAACATTAAACTTGTTTGGGACCCAGTGAATAGTATTATTGTATACTAAGAATGTCAACATATGTAGGCGAGTGACATAGATCCTCTCAGCAAAACATGTTTAGAATTAATAGAGGATTTAGCAGAATTTTCAATGCTGGAGATTCGTGGATTAGGCCCATTCCCCAAGCCAGATGTGTGCCTGATGAAGATATTATGATGTTGATTTCTAATTTCTTTCTTCTTAACTACTTATTATATATGGTGGGAATCAATGTTAACAAGCAAGTTTGTCTATTAATATCTCCTGCTGGTATTTATTTTTGTCATATCTTGGTTGCATGCATGTAGGCAAAGATCTGAAGTATTATTTAATAAAAAGCAATGTAAAAATCACTCAAACATAAGTTGTAAGTATGGCCTTCTTTTGCTTTAATAAAATTCAGAAGTAGATGACTCTGGCCTATATCTATAGGATAGGACAGTTAGAGAATGGAAAAAGGACAGGGACAAAAGAAAATGTTTGGCCAGGGGTGAAGTAGAAATAAGGGATGGCTGAGACACTAAGAGACAGCACTGGTACCAGGCTCTGACAGGGGATGAAAATTGTGTTGTGTGGTTGTTGTTTTTCTCAGGGAGCCAAGGCTGGTCTCCAACACATGATCCTCTTGCCTCAGTCTCCTGTGTGCTGGGGTTATAGTAATGTAACACAGTGTCAAGTTTAATTTGTCTGCTTTTAAAAATTGGTATGTGTATGAGCACATGACTGAATGCATGTATACACACCATGTTCATGTCTGCTGCCCATAGAGTCCAGGTAGGATCCCCTGGAATGGGAGTTACAGACAGTCGTGAGTCACCATGGTACTAGGAACCCAACCTAGGTCTTCTGCTGAAGTGGCCAGTGTTCTCAAGTAGAGAGCAATTTTCTCTAACTCTCAAAATTTGATTCTTGACATAGTCAATATTTATCTACCAATACTCCCAGAATACTATTGAAGAACTTTGTTGATAATTTTAAATCTAATGTGTTTACAAGACAATGTTAAATGTGAATGTCAAAGAGTGAAGTGATGCTATAAACAATTTTATATGTGATAGAGAAGGGGTAGATAACACATTTCTTTATTCCTTTTTTATTTTTAAGAGACAGGGTTTCTCTGTGTAGCTTTGAAGCCTGTCCTAGAACTAGCTCTTGTAGACCAGGCTGGTCTTGAACTCACAGAGATTCAGCTGCCTCTGCCTCCCAAGTGCTGGAATTAAAGGCGTGTGCCACCACCACCCAGCCATTTCTTTATTTTATACGTCAGAAAAAACAACTTTAGTATGCTTCATTCCACTCTTTTTTCTGTTCCTGGACACAAAGCCATCAAATCACAAGCATAGCATAGTTATTTAAAACAAAGAATATACTGAAGCTTGACCACCTATACATAATTTACATATTATTTTAAAAAATTACCTGTAATCTTTTCCCACAAGAAATTCAAAATTTTGTATGTTATATGCTTTTTCTCATCTCATCGTCATTTCTAAACACTTTGGCTAAATGTGTATTTTCCTTAAGAACTATAAAGTTCAAATCGGTATGTGATATTTTATTAAAATAGTAATTAGGTAGATCATTGAATTGTTTGTCTGAAGACATTTTTGAAAGGACTATTAAGAATTTTGTTAAGGAAGGAGGCAGAAATCAGAATATATGTGTTCAGCTATAAATTGAGTCAGTTCTTAGTAACTTTCAATTTCAATGGAAACCTTGGTTATGTTCCAATAATAAAAGAAGAAATTTTTAAAGCAATTAGAATAACATATCAGATCCATCCTCAAGAAAACAAACATCAAAGATCATAAAATTTAAATATTTATTTTTAAAATTCCCCAAACACTGACGTATGCTTCACTTAGAAACAGTCTACAGGACTAAAGCTATGAGTAAGCAATACAAGTTGTATTTGGGATGCAGTTATATGATAAGGGTTTATGTAATCAATTTATGAACTGTTTGATTTTATTTTTACAAATACGAATGTAATCCATGATTCAAGTCACACAATTATTTGTAGAGCGCTGTGGAGAACAAAGTGTAATTGAGTTTCAATTACAGAGCAGAAGAAAAGTCTATCCAAAACATTACTTCAAAATACAATCAATTAAAAGCAACTAATACAGTATAGGCACCAATGAAAAGAATTTTCTTGGCATATGGCGTTACACCTTCTCAAGTGTAACGGCCACTTCAACTAAATACTGCATCGTTTACTTGAACAACATTTTTCTTTTAACATTTGGCAGTTATGAAGATATTTTAAAAATCTTTGTGCAAAAATTAAATCTGCCGATACAAACATTAAGATCTTACCTGTTGAAATTAATCAGTACCAACAAGTCTAAAACTATGAAACTATAGCCCCAGTTCAGCACTTAGGCAAGCGTAATATATATATATATATATATATATATATATATATATATATTGGGCTAAAAATAAGAATATTATCCACTAAAAAGTACCATAAATAGAACTGAAAATTCACTGTACAGTCTACTTTACCTTTGTATGAAGATAAATGTTCATGCCCTATGAGCTAGAAAATGTTCACTTAAATACCCTTTCAAAACTGAACACACTAAGCTTATGTGTGGATAATTATAATGAAAAATGTATAAATAGTTTCTACGAAAATGCATTACCATGAAAAAAGATGCTGGTGTCATTATGTTCATACCTATCGATCAGGTATTTACTCACAAGACAACAAACACGGTTGCTAAAGTTTTCTAAATCTAAGCATGTACTATGTTATTTGATCTGAAGATTTAAAGATAGAAGCCAGATTAACTCCTCCAGTTTAACCAAACCCTCATCCTTGGCTAAATGAGATCACTTTAAATGTTTAACCATGTTAAATAAGGGTTAATTGCTTCTTCCCTCTGGAAAAAAAGACAAAAACACCAAGAGGTACTTACTTCTTCTGCTGCATGTTACCTGGAAATGCTTCAAACACACGGTTCTCAAATGTGAGCTAGAGCTAGCTGCCTGGAATCCAGAACACCTTGCTAGAAAAATCAATACTTTTTTGGTGTTTTTTTCTAAGAGCTTATTAAAAATATTTGTTTTAAGAAGGTCTGACTTACTTTCACCTTGCTACACATCCATAGTCATTTTTAGAATGTTTGCAAAAAAAAATGCTTTTTGAAACTTGACTCTCAATATTTAGGATGACTTTGAAAGACCTGTATGTTTCATGAGTGTACAGTTAACTAAAGATTGAAAACCAAACAGTATGCATTCTAGTAACATAAGAAATAATGGTACCTAAAATTAAAAAAACAAACAAACAAAAAAACAAAACAAAAACAAAGCTGTATCTCAACATTTACTACAATACAGGAAAAACTATAGTATTAAAATTATTCCTTACAAAATAATCTCTTTAAAATACAAAATGATAGCCACCATCACAAAATAGTTGAATAGCTTCTCCTAAAATCTTCAATGTCGTAAAGATCCAAAAGGCACCGGGAGCTCATGGGTTAAGCATTATTAAGGTTGACATAGCTTTGGTGGGTTTCTCTGGGTCCATATGAAACAGAAGCCAACAATAACAACAACAAATTTCTTAAGAGGATTCATCAGCAGAACACCTATAAAATTAAGAACAGTATAAATCAATGTATATAAAATTTTAGACAAGTCATTTATATTTCTTACTCATGAACTCTACAAAATTGGAGACAAATTGTTTTCATTGAATCTTATGTTGATGGATGCTAAAAGATGCAAAAATGGTCAAAATTTCCTCTGCATTTGCTCTCACAACTTGCAATTGATTTGTTTGTAAACAAGAAAAGAGAAAGGACTTTCCTATTAGAATCTGGGGGAGGGGTTAAGAATGCTTTAGCTCCTGAGTTCTCAGTAGGCCTTATTGGATGGAAAGATAATTAAGAGGGATTTTATAGGCCTCATAATTTAGTTTCACCTTGAGCTCAGTTGGTCAAGGAAATCTAAAGATGGGACAAGAAGAGATATGATGGGTTTAAAGTTAAGATCTGTGTGATCTTGTTTGAACTCTTTAAAGTTAATGAGTTTGTATGTATAATACAAAAGTCTTGTTTAAGAAAAGAAATTTTGCCGGGCATTGGTGGTGCATGCCCAGCACTCGGGAGACAGAGGCAGATGGATCTCTGTGAGTTTGAGGCCAGACTTGTCTACAGAGTGAGTTCCAGGACAGGCTTCAAAGCAATACAGAGAAACCCTGTGTCGGAAAACAAACAAACAAACAACAACAACAAAAAAAGAAAGACATTTCAAAACAAATGTAAGGACTCTTTTCAACAAAATCAAACTAATAGGAAACAAGACAGGAACTGAATACAAATAAAGCCACTACTACTGTCTAGGCCAGTAGTTCTCAACCTGTGAGTCATGACCTCTTTGGGAGTTGAACCACTATTTCACAGGTGTCATCTAAGACCATTGGGAAACACTTGCATTAATATTCATAACAGTAGCAAAATAACAGTTATAGAGTATCAACAAAAGCAATTTTATGGTTGGGAGCCACCACACCAAGAGGAACTGTATTAAAGGTCACAGCATTAGGAAGGGTGAGAACCACTGTCTAGACCATCAACATGAGGAATTGTATTAAAGGTCACAGCATTAGGAAGGGTGAGAACCACTGTCTAGACCATCAAAATGAACTGTATTAAAGGTCACAGCATTAGGAAGAGTGAGAACCACTGTCTAGACCATCAACATGAGGAACTGTATTAAAGGTCACAGCATTAGGAAGGTTGAGAACCACTGTCTAGACCATCAACATGAGGAACTGTATTAAAGGGTCACAGCATTAGGAAGGGTGAGAACCACTGTCTAGACCATCAACATGAGGAACTGTATTAAAGGTCACAGCATTAGGAAGGGTGAGAACCACTGTCTAGACCATCAACATGAGGAACTGTATTAAAGGTCACAGCATTAGGAAGGCTGAGAACCACTGTCTAGACCATCAACATGAGGAACTGTATTAAAGGTCACAGCATTAGGAAGGGTGAGAACCACTGTCTAGACCATCAACATGAGGAACTGTATTAAAGGTCACAGCATTAGGAAGGGTGAGATCCACTGTCTAGACCATCAACATGAGGAATTGTATTAAAGATCACAGCATTAGGAAGGGTAAGAACTGCTGTTCTAAACTGTTCTTTCTAAATCTTTTTTGTTTGTTTTTGGTTTTTGTTTTCTCATTTGTTTTGGTTTGGTTTGGTTTTTGAGACAGGGTTTCTCTATACTACTTTGGAACCTGTCCTGGAACTAGGTCTGTAGACCTGGCTGGCATAGAACTCAGAGATCCACCTGCCTCTGCCTCCTGAGTGTTGGGATTAAAGGCATGCACCACCAACACCCAGCTTCTCTAAATATTTTAATTAATATTTAATAATAGTTCAAATGTAGGAACTCAGTTACTGGTAAGAAACAGGATAGTAGTGTTTCTGTGAATACTTAGAGTACTGTTAAGAATGAAAACATGCATAATGTTACATGAGCCCAAATTTCATCCTAACAGAGAAAAAGAGGGCAAAAACCTGGGCTGTTTGGTTCAGTAGAAATGTTCCTTTAATACTGGACTGCCTCAGTGGTCTAAATGCTTGAGGTCCAAGCATAAGGACTTGAATTCAGATCCCTAGCGCCCGTATCCTTGTCAGCTGTGACTGAGTCCCATAACTTAAGCATTGGAGGACAGAGAGGAGTCTTCAAGAGAGTCACTGGATACATTGCAGGACAGAGAGGAGTCTTCAAGAGAATCACTGGATACATTATCTGGCTAAAAGGGCAAGTTCCAGGGTCAGTGAGAGACCCTGCCTCAAAACAGAAGGTGGAAAGTAATAAGGTAACAAATCCAATATTGACCTATTTCCTACACAGGCCCATGTGCAAGATAGCTCACCCATGTATTCAAGTGCATGCCCAGATCCAGCGCGTGAGTGTATGCACAAACACATACACATTCTTCCAAAAAGCAATGTTTAAGCTGGGCAAGAGACAAAACTATTTTCAAGCATATAACTATTAAAAAGCTATTTTGCTGGGGAAAATATAAATGACTACATCAAACTAACCATATTGCATCATGAATCAACAACCAAAATGTCAACATCATTTGGAAAACGATACTTCAAACTTACTTTTGAAACTTTTCAATTAATTTCTTCACCATTTTATCTGTGATTCCAGGACAGGCAGCTTCAGCCACAGCAATACTTTTCTCAAGTTCTTCAATGGCCTGGTTTCGCCTCGCATTATTCTCATCCTGCTGTTTAAGCTGAAGAAGAACGATAGTTATAACATTCATAACACCCTGCCACTTGAGACAGATAGGGGATGCTAAATAACCCACACTTACTTCAGCAAATGCAGGTGTGACTATCATAGACAAACAGCTCAAGGTTTGCACAAGATCTTGCTCCTTTGAAGAAATGATACAGATTACACATATGAAATTAAAATAATCATTCATGGCTTTTCTTAGTTATTTGATAGCAAATGTGAATCAATTTGAATTGCCACGTCATAAAACCCAAGATAAGGCCAGCCCCTATGTTTTCTTTCTGTCACAAATTCTCATCCATCAGTGGAAGCCCCCTAACTTCTGGGATTCCAATAGATATTTGATTCCCTGGGTTTACATCTCTACATGGAAATGCACTTTAAAGATAACAGCGATCATTTAAATGACTTCTATGACTTACTAGGTCACAATTAATGACAAACGAACATTCTTGTGCATATAGTGCTGTAGACAGGCATGCAGGGGTATTAGACTCTCATAGATTTACCATATTATAATCTCATCACACCATTTTTTAAAGTCTGTAAGGAGGACATGATCAAATAAGAAAAATTATAATGCCATGTATATAAAGATGATATGATGAAATCTACTACTTTGTACGCTAAATAAAGTGATGAGTTCCATATACATACCTCCCCATTTTGTAGTTTCTTTGGATCAGGCTTCTTACGCACAGTGGTGAAACTCCATTCAGGGTGAGTATTACTTTCCCTGCTGGTGGATTCCCTAAAGAGATGCCAAAGATACTAAATAGTTCGACATGGCAAAAACATCAACTCTGAAGATCGCCCTGTGTCAGTGTTTACAAACTCACCATACAACACGGCATCTGACCTGTTTCAGGTGTGTACTCTATTTGACTCAAGAACAGTAGCATTTATCAACTCCAACTGATCTGATCATTCAAATCCTATGTTCATAGTGCTATATTATTAATTTTGCCATTCCCTACGCCTAAATTACGAACCCTAGTAGAGTTCCTTGTGTTTTTAAAAGTTCTATCATGAAGTTTTCATGGGCAGTTAAGGTTAAGAAGCCTTAAATGGGGGCACAAACTATATTCCGATATATTTTATTCATTTCAAATATTGAACAATTTCTCATAAATGCAGGTACCTGAAAATATTGTGTGAAGACATGGGGTGCTACCTCTCTGGAGGTCTTCATACCAAAAGACTACAGCCTGGTGCAGCCCTTGAATCCTTCAACTCAAGTTAAGATGAGCATCAGAAACAGAGGTGCTGCCAGTTTTCAAACAGACTAACTTGTGCACAGGTTAAAAATCCTACATAAGTAAATAGGTGTCACAGTTCACAGATCAGTCTGAGAAGTTTGGTTTGGGACCAGGAAATAGGAACGGCCACAATATCAGTTCTCCAGACGGTGTTGCACTTTGTAATCACACTATGAGAAAGTATAGTTCCTTATTGCTTCTTGTGAACTCATAGAACACTTTTAATCAAATTGTATTCCAAAATTTTGTAATATACTCAAGTATCCACTAGGGGTTAGACCAAGACCATTTAAAAGCAGAGCTTTTCTCTTCCAAAGCGTGTTTCCAAACTCACTGTACTCCATGAAATGTAAAGAAACTTCACAGTGGCTGAAGTAAGCCCTCAGACTGCGATTTATAACTTAGTCTAAAGCAAGCACACTAGGTCATTGCAAAAAGGCAGAGCGTATGAAGACAGGCTGCCTACATAAAAATGGCAGTAACAAGTACATACGAGTCAGAGCCATCGGAGTCAGATTCATCATCACTGTGTCCTTCCGCCTTCCATCTCTTAAAGCGATCGATCAGTTCAGTCAGATAAGAAGTCTTCTTTGAATTTTTTACAATGAACTTATGTTTCAAAAGTTCTTTTGCTGTAGGACGCTAAGGCACAGACACACACAAAGAAAATAAGGACTAGTGACTATTTTGAGGATCTTTCAGAGAGAGACATCATTTGAATTATTAAACTGAAATCTACAAAACTGTATCTATGGGCAGAAGGACATATAAAATGTAATAGAAAAACTGATGATTTTATTTCTTGAAGTGTGTCAAGGTAGCCACTTTAAATTTGCTGTTTTAGCAGCCTAATTTGTTAGACAGATGCTAGGATACCTCACCAGCATGCCACTCAACAAAGCATTCTCAGCAATAGCAGGACTTAGAAAGTAACTATCTAAAAATGTCAAAACAACGCTTTAAGACACTTTATTATATTGAGTATAACTTTTGAAAAAATCATGCAAATGAGCAAGATTGCTGTAATTTTGTTATCATCTGCACATCTTATAAATACCTAATTTTGTCATTATCTGCCCACATCTTAGTATATGCTTTTCTGTCAAACAATAATTCCTATTGTACATGAATGCAAACAGCAAGTGCTGTGGGGAATATGCTCCCTTCAGTATTTCATTAATGTTATAATGTTTACTGTCAACATAAAATACTTACATCCAGCTTAGAAAAGTGCTCATGTGTTTCTAATCACCAAGAGTGAAAAGCAGTTTTATTTTAACAACACTAGGACAGGTAATAAATGTAATCAATTCCCTCACTAACAGTACACGCCTACTTTACTAAGTAAGTAATAGAAAGCCAATTACTTATTTCCCCAAATTTTCTCCTTGAAATAGGACATGAACAGGTAGTTGGGGATCAAAAAGATGTCAGGAAGGAGAAAACAGGACCAAGGAAGGATCTGGTTACGAACAGAGTGGAATTAGCAATACAGAAGGAAAAACAAGCTTGTTGGGTGGATCAAAGACATTTTTCACATGCATCATATTCTCCACCATAGAAAATACCACCTTTGTTAGAAGTAGGTAGAACGTCTGGAAACCACCATTGGTAATAAGGATATATACTCACAAATGATGGATCTTTATTCAGGCAAGCATCAATAAACTCCTTGAAAGACTTAGTAAAGTCTCCAACGAGAGTTGGGGGGTTGTTTTTTGGAATAAGGAACAGAACTCTCATTGGGTGCATATCAGAATTTGGAGGCTCTCCCTTGGCAAGTTCAATAGCAGTAATTCCCAAAGACCAAATGTCAGCCTAAAAACAGAAACAATAACATTGACATGTCAATAAATGTGGTGAATTACAATTTTAATGAATGGAATTCATGAATGAACACTTTAAATCTCATATTCTGTACAGGCACAACACTACTTGAGTGCTAAATAAAACAGGTGAAAGTCTTGCCTTGAGGAGGCTTACATTCTAATAAGAGGGACAGATACATTAGTAACAATGTCATATGAGACTCAGTTCTGTAGGGAAACAAAAAGCAGAATAAGGGAATACCGAGCAAAGCAGAGAATGGAGCTACATGTTGATGTGTGATGGTTAGGGATGCTTACACTGGGAGCAAGGCTATTCCAGACAAAGGGGAAAGCCCTGAGGTCAAAATGTAATTGTATTTATCCCTCGTTCTCTGAGATCTTGCTCCCATCAGAATGGGTAAAATCAAAAACACCAAAGACAGTTTATGCTGGAGAAGATGTGGAGAAAGGGGAACACTCCTCCACTGCTGGTGGGAATGTAAACTGGTACAGCCACTCAAAATCAGTATGATGGTTCCTCGGGAAAATGGGAATCAGTCTACCACAAGATCCAGCTATTCCACTCTTAGGCATATTCCCAAAAGATGCACATTCATGTAACAAGGGCATCTGTTCAACTATGTTCATAACAGCATTATTTGTAATAGCCAGAACCTGGAAGAAAGTTAGATGCCCCTCACCTGAAGAATGAATGGAGAAAATGCAGAAAGAAACAATGGAATCTTGAAATTCACAGGAAAATGGATGGAACTAGAAGAAACCATCCTGAGTGAGGTAACCCAGTCACAAAAAGACAAACACGGCATGTACTCACTCATATATGGTTTTTAGACATACCGTAAAGGATCACAAGCCTATAATCCAAACCTCCAGAGAAGCTAGGAAACAAGGAGGACCCTAAGAAAGACATACATGTTCCCCTAGAGAAGGGGAAAGGGGCAAGATATCCTGAGCAGATTGAGAGCGTGGAGGGAGGGGAGAGGGAGATGTGGGGAAGAGGAAGGGAGAGGTGGGCATGAGGGAACAGGAAGATTGAGTAAGAGAAAGAAAAGAGGAGAGCAAGAAAAGAGATACCATAATAGAGGGAGCCATTATAGGTATAAAGAGAAATCTGGCACTAAGGAAATGTCCAGAGATCTACAAGGATGAACCCAACTAACAATCTAAGCAATACTGGAGAGGCTACCTTAAATGCCCTTCCACAATAATGAGATTGATGACTACCTTATATGCCATCCTAGAGCCTTCATCCAGTAGCTGATGGAAGCAGAAGCAGACACACACAGCTAAACACTGAGCCAAACTCCTGGAATCCAGTTGCAGAGAGGGAGAAGTGATGAGCGAAAGGGTCAAGACCAGGCTATAGAAACCCACAGACACAGCTGACCTGAACAAGTGGGAGCTCATGGATGCCAGTCTGATAGCTGGGAAACCAGTATAGGACCAACCCAGAACCCCTGAACGTAGGTGTTACTTAGGAGTACTGGGCAGTCTGTGGGGCCTCTGGTAATAGGTCATTATTTATCCCTAGTATATGAATGGACTTTGGGAGCCCATTCCACATGAAGGGATACTCCCGCAGCCTAGACACATGGGGGAGGGCCTATTCCCTGCTCCAAATGATATGATAGACTTTGAAGACTCCCCATGGAAGGCCTCACCCTCCCTGGGGAACAGAAAGGGGATGGGATGGGGATTGGTGAGGCGGACAAGGGAGGACAGGAGGGTGCGGGAACTGGGATTGATATATAAAACAAGCTTATTTCAAATTTAAATAAAAAATTATTTTTAAAAAACTGTACTTGTGTTTAAGGAACGATGAGGCCATAATAGCTGAAGCAAAGAGAGTATGGATGACAGTGGTTGAAGACAAGGATGGATAGACAGACAATGGCCAGATCGTCAGTGGCCTTATATGTGACTATGAGGGCTCCAGATTTTATTCCAATTGGGATGAAAAGCCATTGAAATAAATAGGGCTCAAATATTACCAATACCAATGGGATTTAGGATTAAGAAGCAAAATATGACACAATTTTTAGAAGCACTTGTGAAGGAAGGAAAATATCAAAAAGCTTATTGACAAGGCTACATCCAATTAATTCCATCTGTATGGGGAATACTTTACTTTAGAGTCATAAGCTGACTGTTGAATAACTTCAGGAGCCATCCAGAATGGAGTCCCCACAAAGGTGTTTCTTTTAATTTGCGTATCTGTCAGCTGGCCAGCAACTCCAAAGTCAGCAAGTTTAACATCACCTTGCTCAGAAAGCAAGACATTGGCAGCTAGGGGTCAAAGAAAGCAAAGTAAGTATCTCTCAGTTTCCCCAAAATACGTTTTTCTCAGGCTTCTATTTGACTTTTGTATACCTTTAATGTCTCGGTGAATTTTCTTTTCAGAATGTAGATAGTCCAGACCTTTTAAAATCTCCTTGAGCATGGTGGCAATCTGGAATTCATCAAATGGACCAGCACGTAGCTTAAGGAGAAAACACATGTACACTCACACACTTTAAAATTTTTGTAAAAAAATTTCAAAATTGGTAGTTTTGAAACTTAGGGATCATTTAGTTATCTGAAACAGCTTATTAACCCAACATTTGAACAAATGAGGATAAAAACTTAAAAAGGAGAAAAGATAGTAAAAGGGTCATGTCAAATGGCTGTACAGGTTTTTAAATGATTAATTTGTAGGTTGATGATATAGTTTCGCTGGTAGCATGTGTGTCTAACATGAGCAAAACTCTGAGTTAGATCTTCAACACCCATAAACTGGGTGTGGATTCACATGCCTGTAATTCCAGCACTTTGGAGATGGATGCAGGAGGGTCAGAAGTTTAAGTTCATTTCTGGCTGCATAGACAGTTTGAGGCTAGCCCAGGCTACAGGAGAGCCCAGATAATATGAGATTTTGTCTAAAAACTGGCCATCCATTTATGCACAAATAAATAATTTATCTTGAAAGCTCAGCTAAGCATGTTTTACCCATATATTAACTGCTCCAAATTCTGAGGGTTCTAAATTTTATACTCAAAATTTAAAAGATACATGTAAATGATAATAGGTCTGCTGTTGTATGAGGGAAGGGGGAATGAATCTGTTACTTAGGGAACCACAGGGACTAACAGGCTAAGAAGCAGGGGCTTAGGGGCATGAAAGGAATACACTTAGTGTATAAAAATATGTGTGCGTATGTCAGTGTCCTTATGTCACATCATACTATGCACAATGACTAGATAAAATGAGAATGCAAAAACAAAAGAAGCCAGCTGTCTGAATTTGGCATTTGCTTTTAAACAGTCAGTACATATTAACACTGAACTGTTTTTTCAATCAGACATTCCTAATTTAAATTCAGCCAGGAATATAATAACGAAACTATTCAGACTCTCGTTGTAAAAAATTCAGATCATGGGGAATAATATTTTTCAAATAATCCCGGAACCAACTGGAAGACAAGGAAAGCAATCATTACGTTTCAGGAGAACTTGTAATGGAATACCCAAAAATCTCTTTAAAATAAATGGTTATTTAAAAATGCTGGTACCTCATAAAGCACAAACAGTGAACTGTACAATATTATTACAGGAAGGGTGGGAAGCTGAAGTCAGAGGGAGGTAGAGTTCTGTTTGCTGGAAGGAGGGGCGAGGAGGCACAAATCATACATTGCCTATTCTGCTCACCCTGGGAGGGGTTCACAGTTCTTTGGCACCTTGTGTATTTCATCTTTTCATGAATGCCATATTTATACTGAATAAAGGGCACTTTTATGTCAAAATTTAACAGCTTAAATAGACCTTGTACTTTGGTTTCACCATTCACTATTAAGAGTGGCCTGGGTATACTGTATCCTCCAGGGATGTCTGTAATTCAATAGATCCCGTCCCGAGGTATCATTATCTATTTACTTTCAAATCTATCAACTTCTACCTCATTTTTTTAATTTAAAGGTTAGTGATTAACTTGATTCTAAAGGTGAAAATAAGACATTATTTTATTGATGGCTGCCAAAATCCTGTGGAACAACTGAATAATCATATGAGTTAAGACTGGAATTTAATACATGATCATAAAACATTGCCAGGGCCAGAGGCATACTCTTGGCAACCTAAGAGATTAGGCAAGGACAATTTGAGGTCACCCACTATCATTTTGAAGGGTTTCTAAGTGAGGATAGATACCTCAATTCACTTCCTAATATAAAACTTTTAAAAGTTCTATAAAAATGAAAAGGGTCTTAAAGATTCAATACTATATGACATAATTTAGGATTAGTTGAAAATTCTAAGTTAAATTTCAACTGGAGGCTGAAAGTGGAATACTTTGTGGTGGTGGTGAGGGGGATGGGGCGGGATGGATATGGGATGGTGGGTGGGGGTGGATTCTTCTGGAACATTACCATACCAAAAATAGCCTCAAACCTTGTAGTGCAAATATTTCCTAAGGTGCGCTGGCAGTCATGAGGAAAAGAGAACAAAGTATGCTGGGAATAGAAGGAATGTCACATAGATGGAATATGAAAGGAGATGTTTGCTTGTTTTCTTTCTTTCTTTTTTTTTTCTTTTAATTTCAAATACAACCTTGGGAGATGTAATGCCAAGGCCTTGGAATGCTTAACTGAAACTGCTTTGTAAAGTTCTAAGCCTCTGCCCCAGGGCAACATACCTGCCTTGTATAATCTGCCTGGGTTTGAAAGTAAGGATATGCAGAAGAGGGACAATTGGCCTTTTAAAGACCCTGCACTTGTGGGTTTATGGGTTTTCCCTGCGTTCCTTTCACTTCCTGCCAGTCCCTGAGGCAGCATGCTACAGTAGGCCTTCTTTCATAACTAGGATGTTGTTCCAGGCTTCTTTCCATGGGGCTCATGCTTTATCCCAGCTACCCAATGCCTTTGTGCAAGCCCATGTAAATATATTAGATAGAAGCAGCAAATAATAAATTCCATAAAATTCCATCGAATATGGTCAAAGTCTGCTCATCTGCAATGAATGGCTTTCCTGGAATAAGACCCTTGAGGTGTACAGTGTATAATTCTGAAAATAAATCACAATCCACAGTGTCATGTTATCCAGTTAGTTGAGTGCCAGTTTGAATGAAGAAACAGTCTGCTCAGAATCCATCTTGTTTACTTTATCTTCTCCGCAAATTCTTGGATAACCAAAAGTGAATGCATTCACCTATGACTGTATATTGAGAAGGAGCAACATGCCTTCTCAGTATCTTCTATGCTGTATAATTAAACCATAGTATTGTTAATTTTATTTTTAGCTAGAAAAGCAAAACTAGAGCTTTCTAACCCATTTTCTTTATCTAATTTAACATTTGAGGAGATTCCGTCACAGAGTGACTGACATGCTCAGTATCAGTGAGCCATTTAGTAGAGCTGGGACTAGGTACCTAGACTTTTAACCAATATGATGCTGACACCATTTAAATTCATTGTTTCTATTAACTGCCACTTGTCTTATTGTGAAGAGGTAGGTGGCAATATGAGATAAAGGAAATATGTTTGTTTGACTCAGGCATTACATTCAACTGACCAAACTATTAGTAGTGGATGCAGATTAGGGTTGGTAGCTGGGACTGTGCCAGCAGGCAATGGAT